>CM059431.1:96678629-96798908 GCA_030390025.1 Squalus acanthias
GGGCGAGAGAGAGCGAGGGCGAGAGAGTGCGAGGGCGAGGGCGAGAGAGGGCGAGGGCGAGAGCGAGAGAGGGCGAGGGCGAGGAGAGGGCGAGGGCGAGGGCGAGGGCGAGAGAGGGCGAGAGAGGGCGAGAGAGAGAGAGGGCGAGGGCGAGAGAGGGCGAGAGAGGGCGAGAGAGGGCGAGAGAGGGCGAAGGCGAGAGAGGGCGAGGGCGAGAGAGGGCGAGGGCGAGAGAGGGCGAGGGCGAGAGAGGGCGAGGGCGAGAGAGGGCGAGGGCGAGAGAGGGCGAGCGAGAGAGGGCGAGGGCGAGAGAGGGCGAGGGCGAGGGAGGGCGAGGGGAGAGAGGGCGAGGGCGAGGGCGAGAGAGGGCGAGAGAGGGCGAGAGAGGGCGAGAGAGGGCGAGAGAGGGCGAGAGAGGGCGAGAGAGGGCGAGGGCGAGAGAGGGCGAGGGCGAGAGAGGGCGAGGGCGAGAGAGGGCGAGGGCGAGAGAGGGCGAGGGCGAGAGAGGGCGAGGGCGAGAGAGGGCGAGGGCGAGAGAGGGCGAGGGCGAGAGAGGGCGAGGGCGAGAGAGGGCGAGGGCGAGAGAGGGCGAGGGCGAGAGGGGGCGAGGGCGAGAGAGGGCGAGGGAGGGCGAGGGCGAGGGAGGGCGAGGGCGAGGGAAGGCGAGGGCGAGGGAGGGCGAGGGCGAGGGAGGGCGAGGGAGGGCGAGGGCGAGGGAGGGCGAGGGAGGGCGAGGGCGGGCGAGCGAGGGCGAGCGAGGGCGAGCGAGGGCGAGAGCGAGAGAGGGCGAGGGCGAGAGAGGGCGAGGGCGAGAGAGGGCGAGGGCGAGAGAGGGCGAGGGCGAGAGAGGGCGAGGGCGAGAGAGGGCGAGGGCGAGAGAGGGCGAGAGAGGGCGAGAGAGGGCGAGAGAGGGCGAGGGCGAGAGAGGGCGAGGGCGAGAGAGGGCGAGGGAGGGCGAGAGAGGGCGAGGGAGGGCGAGAGAGGGCGAGAGAGGGCGAGCGAGAGCGAGGGCGAGAGAGTGCGAGGGCGAGGGCGAGAGAGGGCGAGAGAGGGCGAGGGCGAGAGAGGGCGAGGGCGAGAGAGGGCGAGGGCGAGAGAGGGCGAGGGCGAGAGAGGGCGAAGGCGAGAGAGGGCGAAGGCGAGAGAGGGCGAAGGCGAGAGAGGGCGAAGGCGAGGGCGATGAGGGCGAGGGCGAGAGAGGGCGAGAGAGGGCGAGAGAGGGCGAGAGAGGGCGAGAGAGGGCGAGGGCGAGAGAGGGCGAGGGCGAGAGAGGGCGAGGGCGAGAGAGGGCGAGGGCGAGAGAGGGCGAGGGCGAGAGAGGGCGAGGGCGAGAGAGGGCGAGGGCGAGAGAGGGCGAGGGCGAGAGAGGGCGAGAGAGGGCAAGGAGGGCGAGGGCGAGGGAGGGAGAGGGCGAGGGAGAGGGCGAGCGAGAGCGGGCGAGGGCGAGAGAGCGAGGCAGCGAGAGAGAGAGAGAGAGAGAGAGAGAGAGAGAGAGAGAGCGAGAGCGAGCGAGCGAGCGAGCCGGAGAGAAATTGAGAGAGAGAACGGGAGAGAGAGAGAGAGAGAGAGAGAGAGAGAGAGAGAGAGCCAGAGACAGAGCGCGCGAGCGACCCAGAGAGAGAGCGCGCGAGCGAGCCAGAGAGAGAGCGCGCGAGCGACAGGAGAGAGAGGGGGACAGGTGAGGAGGGCGGCGGGGGCGAGAGCGAGGCGAGAGAGCGAGAGCGGGCGACAGAGAGAGAGAGCGAGGCAGCCAGAGAGAGGAGAGAGAGAGAGAGAGAGAGAGAGAGAGCGAGAGAGAGAACGGGAGAGAGACAGAGCGCTCGAGCAACCCAGAGAGAGAGAGAGGGGGGGCGAGAGAGAGGGCGAGGGCGAGAGCGGGCGAGGGCGAGAGAGGGCGAGCGAGGGGGAGGGGGAGAGAGGGGTAGGGCGAGAGAGGGCGAGAGAGGGCAAGGGAAAGCGAGGGAGGGCGAGCGAGGGCGAGGGCGAGCGCGGGCGAGAGCGAGAGAGGGCGAGGGCGAGAGAGGGCGAGGGCGAGAGAGGGCGAGAGAGGGCGAGAGAGGGCGAGGGCAAGAGAGGGCGAGAGAGGGTGAGGGCGAGAGAGGGCGAGGGCGGGCGAGAGAGGGCGAGGGCAAGAGAGGGCGAGCGAGGGCGAGAGAGGGCGAGGGCGAGAGGGCACGAGGGCGAGAGGGGGCGAGGGCGAGAGGGGGCGAGGGCGAGAGAGCGAGAGCGCGAGGGCGAGAGAGGGCGAGGCAGCCAGAGAGAGAGAGAGAGAGAGAGAGAGAGAGAGAGAGAGAGCGAGAGCGAGCGAGCGAGCGAGCGAGCGAGAGAGAGAGAGAGAGAGAGAGTGAGCCGGAGACAGAGAGAGCGAGAGAGAACGGGAGAGAGAGAGAGAGAGAGAGAGAGAGAGAGACAGAGACAGAGCGCGCGAGCGACCCAGAGAGAGAGCGCGCGAGCGAGCCAGAGTGAGAGAGAGGGGGCGAGAGAGAGGGGGGTGGGGTGAGAGTGAGGGGGGGGGCGAGAGGGGGGGGGCGAGAGAGAGGGTGGGCGAGAGCGGGCGAGGGCGAGAGAGGGCGGGCGAGGGCGAGAGAGGGCGAGAGAGGGCGAGAGAGGGCAAGGGTACTATCCCCCTCTCCCTCAAATATGCCGTCATCACCCCTCTCAAAAAAACAAACCTTGATCCTTCCATCCTTGCAAACTACCGCCCATCTCCAACTTCCTTGAACGTGTTGTTACCTCCTGAATCCGTGCCCATCCTTCCCACAACTCCATGTTTGAATCCCTCAATCAGGTTTCCGCCCCTGCCATAGTACCGAAACGGCTCTCATCAAAGTCACAAATGACATCCTTTGTGACTGTGACAAAGGTAAACTATCCCTCCTCGTCCTTCTCGACTTGTCTGCAGCCTTTGACACGGTTGACCACTCCATTCTTCTCCAACGCCTCTCCACCGTCATCCAGCTGGGTGGGACTGCACTCACCTGGTACCATTCTTATCTATCTAATCGTAGCCAGAGAATCACCTGCAACGGCTTCTCTTCCCACTCCCGCATTGTTACATCTCGTGTCCCCCAAGGATCTATCCTTGGCCCCTTCTTATTTCTCATCTGCATGTTGCCCCTTGGCGACATCATCCGAAAACACAGCGTCAGTTTCCACATGTACACTGACACCCAGCTCTACCTCACTAATTCTTCTCTCGACCCCTCCATGGTGTCTAAATTGTCAGACTGCTTATCCGACATACAGTTCTCGATGAGCAAAAATTTTCTCCAATTAAATATTGGGAAAACTGAAGCCATTGTTTTCGGTCCCCGTCACAAACTCCGTTCCCTAGCCATTGACTCCATCCCTCTCCTTAACATCTGTTTGAGGCTGAACCACACTGTTCGCAACCTTGGTGTCATATTTGACCCTGAAATGAGCTTCCGACCACATATCCGCAGCATAACAAAGACCGCCTACTTCCACCTCTGTAACATCACCCGTCTCCGCCCCTGCATCAGCTCATCCACTGCTGAAACCCACATCCATGCCTTTGTTACCTTTAGACTTGACTATTCCAATGCACTTCTGGCTGGCCTCCCACATTCTACCCTACGTAAACTTGAGGTCATCCAAAACTCGGCTGCCCGTGTCCTAATTCGCACCAAGTCCCGTTCGCCCATCACCCCTGTGCTCGCTGACCTACATTGGCTCCCAGTCTGACAACGCCTCGATTTCAAAAACTCTCATCCTTGTTTTCAAATCCATCCATGGCTTCGCCCCTTCCTATCTCTGTAATCTCTTCAGCCCCACAACCCCACAACCCCACGATATCTGCGCTCCTCTAATTTGCCCTCGAGGATCCCTGATTATAATTGCTCAACTTTTGGTGGCCGTGCCTTCTGTTGCCTAGGCCCCAAGCTCTGGAATTAGAAAATCATAGAAGATAGGAGCAGGAGTAGGCCATTCGGCCCCTCGAGCCTGCTCCGCCATTCGATGAGATCATGGCTGATCATCCAAACTCAGTACCCTGTACCTGCCTTCTCCCCATATCCCTTGATACCTTTAGCTTTAAGAAATATATCTAACTCATTCTTGAATATATTTAATGACTTGGCCTCAACTACCTTCTGTGGTAGAGAATTCCACCGGTTCACCACTCTCTGGGTGAAGAAATTCTTCCTCATTTCTGTCCTAAATGGCTTACCCGTTATCCTTAGATTATGACCCCTGGTTCTGGACTCTCCGACCATCGGGAACAGTCTTCTTGCATCTAGTTTGTCCAGACCTGTCAGAATTTTATATGTTTCGATGAGATCCCCTCTCATTCTTCTATACTCCAGCGAGTATAAGCCCAATCGACCCAATCTCTCCTCATATATGTCATTCCTGCCATCCCAGGTATCAGCCTTGTGAATCTTCGCTGAACTCCTTCCATGGCAAGAACATCCTTCCTCAGATAAGGCGACCAAAACTGCACACAGTACTCAAGGTGTGGTCTCACCAAGGCCCTGTACAACTGCAGCAGGACATCCCTGTTCCTATACTCAAACCCTTTCGCTATGAAGGCCAACATACCATTTGCCTTCTTCACCGCCTGCTGCACCTGCATGCTTACCTTCAGCGACTGGTGCACAAGGACACCCAGGTCTCGTTGCACTTCCCCTTCTCCCAATCTATTGCCATTCAGATAATAGTCTGCCTTTCTGTTTTTGACACCAAAGTGGGTAACCTCGCATTTATCCACGTTATATTGCATCTGCCACGCTTCTGCCCACTCACCCAACCTGTCCAAATCATCCTGGAGTTTCTCGGTATCCTCCTCGCAGCACACATGCCCACCCAGCTTTGTGTCATCTGCAAACTTGGAGATATTACATTTAGTTCCTTTATCTAGATCATTAATGTATATTGTGAATAGCTGGGGTCCAAGGACCGAACCCTGCGGTACCCCACTAGTCACTGCCTGCCACTCGGAAAAAGACCCATTAATTCCTACTCTCTGCTTTCTGTCCGCCAACCAGTTCTCTATCCAAGTCAATACCTTGCCCCCAATCCCATGTGCCTTAACTTTACACGCTAATCTCTTATGCGGGACCTTATCGAAAGCCTTTTGAAAGTCCAAATACACCACATCTACTGGTTCTCCCTTGTCTATTTTCCCAGTTACATCCTCAAAAAATTCCAGTAGATTAGTCAAGCACGATTTACCTTTTGTAAATCCATGCTGACTTTGTCCGATCCTGTCACTGTTTTTCAAGTGCTCAGCTATTACATCCTTTATAATGGACTCTAGCATTTTCCCCACTACCGCTGTCAGGCTTCCCAGTCTATAATTCCCGCTTTCTCTCGACCACCCTTTTTGAATAGTGGGGTAACATTAGCTACCCTCCAATCCATGGGTACAGTTCCAGATTCCATTGAATGTTGGAAGATGATCAGCAATGCATCTACTATTTCTAGGGCCACTTCCTTAAGTACCCTAGGATGCAGATTATCAGGCCCTGGGGATTTATCGGCCTTCAATCCCGTCAATTTCCCTAACACCATTTCCCTGCAAATACTGATTTCTTTCAGTTCCTCCCTTTCATCAGACCCTATGTTCTCCAACATCTCTGGGAGGTTATTTGTGTCCTCCTTTGTGAAGACAGAACCAAAAAGTGCATTTAATTGGTCTGCCATTTCTTTGTTCCCCATTATAACTTCCCCCGCTTCTGACTGCAAGGGACCTACACTTGATTTCACTAATCTTTTTCACTTCACATATCTATAAAAGCTCTTACAGTCAGTTTTATGTTCCCAGCAAGCTTACTTTCATATTCTATTTTCCCCTTCTTAATTAATCCCTTTGTCCTCCTTTGTTGAATCCTAAACTGCTCCCAATCCTCAGGGTTACCGCTTTTCTGGCCAATTTATATGCCCTCTCCTTGGATCTTATGCTATCCCTAATTTCCCTTGTTAGCCACGGTTGAGTCACCCTTTTTGTTTTATTCTACTGTGATGAACAAATTCTGTAGTTCATCCATGCAGTCTTTGAATGTTTGCCATTGCCTATCCACCATCAACCCCTTGAGTGACATTCCCCAATCAATCCTACCCAATTCACGCCTCATACCATCGTAGTTTCCTTTATTTAAATTCAGGACCCTAGTCTCTGATTCAACTACTTCACTCTCCATCCTAATGAAGAATTCTATCATATTATGATCACTCTGACCCAAGGGGCCTCATACAACAAGATTGCTAATTAATCCTTTCTTGTTACATAATACCCAGTCTAAGATGGCCTGATCTCTGGTTGGTTCCTCGACATATTGTTCCAGAAAACCATTCCGTAAACATTCTAGGAATTCCTCCTCCACAGTATTTTTACTAATTTGGTTAGCCCAATCTATATGTAAATTAAAGTCACCCATGATGACTGCTGTGCCCTTACTGCATGCTTCTCTAATTTCCCTTTTAATGCCATCCCCAACCTCCGTATTACTGTTTGGAGGTCTATATACCACTCCCACTAACATTTTCTGCCCCTTGTTATTTCTCAGTTCTACCCATACAGATTCCGCATCATCAGAGCTACTATCCTTCCTTTCAATTGTGTTAATCCCCTCTTTAACCAGCAATGCTACCCCACCTCCCTTTCTTTTTTGCCTATCTTTCCTAAATATTGAATACCCCTGGATGTTGAGTTCCCAGCCTTGGCCACCCTGGAGCCATGTTTCTGTAATCCCAATCAAATCGTATTCATTTACCTCTATTTGCGCAGCTAATTCATCCACCTTGTTCCGAATGCTCCTTGCATTAAGACACAAAGCCTTCAGGCTTGTTTATTTAATGCTCTCAGACCTATATGAATTATTATTTACTGTGACCATGTTTGATTTAAACCGTTGAGTTCTTTGCCTTCTACTTTTGTTTTTCTCCTTCCTGTCTTTTGCTTTTATCCTTGTTTCCCTTTCCTTTGTCTCCCTGCTCAGGTTCCCAACCCCGTCCCTAAATTTGTCCGCCTCGCTACCTCTCTTTCCTCCTTTAAGACGCTCCTTAAAACCTACCTCTTTGACCAAGATTTTGGTCACCTGCCCTAATTTATCCTTATGTGGATCGGTGTCAAATTTTTGTTTCTTAAAATACTCCTGTGTAGCGCCTTGGGACGTTTTACTATGTTAAAGGTGCTACATTAATACAAGTTGTTGTTGTAGAAGTGAAAAAGGTAGAAGCAATGGAAGGGGTGAAAACTGATAGACAAGGTGCACTAGAAAGGCTGGGTATGCCTAGAGTGGATAAATCACCTGGTCCAGATGGCTTGCATCCCAGGTTGCTAAGGGAATTCGGGGAGAAGATAGCGGAAGCGCTTGCCATAATTTTCCAATCTTCCCTAGATGAGGGGGAGGTGCCTGAGGATTGGAAAGTGGCAAATGTGACACCATTGTCAAGAAAGGGTGCAAGGACAATCCTAGTAACTGCAAGCCAGTCAGATTAACATCAGTACGATAGCAAAATACTGCGGATGCTGGAAATCTGAAATAACAACAGAAAACGCTGGAAAAACTCAGCAGGCCAGGCAGCATCCGTGGAGAGAGAAAGAGAGTTAACGTTTCAGGTCGATGACCTTTCGTCAGAACTGTGAAGAGCCGGAAATCAAATAGATTAACATCAGTGCTGGGTAAAGATTTAGAAAAAATAATCAAGGAAAAAATTAACAGGCACTTGGAGAGGTTTAAGCTAATTAAGGAGAGGCAACACGGATTTGCAAAAGGCAGATCGTGTTTGACTAATCCAATTGAATTTTTTGACAAAGTAACAGGGAGGATTGATGAAGGGAATGCAATGGATGTTGTCTACATGGATTTTAGGAAGGTGTTTGACAAAGTACCACATAGAAGGCTGGTTAACAAAACTGAGGCTCATGGAATAGGTGGGTCAGTGGCAGCTTGGATAAGGAATTGGCTTAAGAATAGAAAACAGCGAGTTGTGGTAAATGAGGAACAGCAGCTCATCTTCCGATTAGGCACTTTACAGCCTTCCGGACTCAATATCGAGTTCAACAATTTCAGATCATAACCTCGGCCCCTACCATATATATATATTTTTTTTATCCACACTTTTGGTTTGTGCCTTTTCCCTTTTTTTTTCTCTCTCCCACATGGCAGCTGTCTTTCATTCTGCCAGCGCATATCACACTTCTAGAGCCATCTTTTGTTTCTTAACCTGTCCTATTACCATCTCGTCTCACCTTGAGTATCTCTTAATGTCTCTACTTCTCACAGACCTCCCCATTTGTTCTTTTATTCCCTCCCCCAGCCTCCAAACTTGCTTTTTCATCTCCTGCTTTTTTCTCATTTCGGACGAAGGGTCTTCGACCTGAAACGTTAACTCTGTTTCTCTCTCCACGGATGTTGCCTGGCCTGCTGAGTTTTTCCAGCGCTTTCTGTTGTTATTTCAGTTTTTCAGCATCCGCAGTATTTTGCAATTGTATTGTGGTAAATGACTGTTTGTCAGACTGGAGGATGGTAGACAGTGGTGTTCCCCAAGGGTCAGTGCTGGGGCCACTGCTTTTTGTGATATATATATATATAATGACCTGGATATTGGAATACAGAGTAGAATTTCTAATTTTGCCGATGACACCAAACTTGGGGGTGTGGCAAACAGAGAGGATGATACCAATCGACTGCAGCAGGACATAGAAAGGCTAGCAGAATGGGCAGACAAGTGGCAGATGGAATTTAATACAGAGAAGTGTGAGGTGATGCATTTTGGCAGAAGGAACAGGGAGAGGCAATATACACTTAATGGCACAGTTTTAAAAAGTGTGCAGGGACAGAGGGACCTGGGAGTTAATGTGCATAGGTCCCTGAAGGTGGCGGGACATATTGAGAGAGTGGTTAGCAAAGCATATTGGATCTTGGGCTTCATAAATAGAGGTATTGAGTACAAAAGTAGAGAAATTATGCTGAACCTTTATAAAGCGCTGGTTAGGCCACAACTGGAGTATTGCGCCCAGTTCTGGTCACCACACTTTAGGAAGGATGTGAAGGCCCTTGACAGGGTGCAGAGGAGATTTACCAGAATGGTTCTGGGGATGGGGGATCTTAGCTACAAGGACAGGTTGGAGAAGCTGGATTTGTTTTCATTAGAGCAAAGGAGGTTGAGGGGGGATTTGATAGAGGTGTACAAGATTATGACGGGTTTGGATAGGCTAGACGGAAAAAGGTTGTTCCCACTAGTTGATGGTATGAGGACTAGGGATACAGATTTAAGGTTTTGGGCAAGAGATACAGGGGAGATGGGATGGAAAACTTTTTTACGCAGTGAGTGGTGAGGACCTGGAACTCGTTGCTGACGGAAGTGGTGGAAACGGAGACACTCAATGTTTTCAAGGGGAGACTGGATAGGCACTTGAGGGAAATAAACTTGCAGGGCTACGGGAATAGAGCGGGGGAATGGGACTGACTGGATTGCTCTACAGAGAGCCGGCACGGACTCAATGGGCCGAATGGCCTCCTTCTGTGCCATTATGACTCTTTAACCTGTCTGAATATCTCATGTGGCTCGGTGTCAAACTTTGTTTGATTACACACCTGTGAAGCGCCTTGGGACATTTTACTGCGTTAAAGGCGCTATATAAATGCAAGTTTTTGTTGGATACTGGACTGATCTTCGTGCTAAGAGTTGGTGAAGTGTCCTGTCATTTACATTATTTTTGTATCTTTGGAGGTCGAGATTAAACATTTTGTATTCAAGTGAAATCCGTTGTTTAGTTTTCCACTTCTGACAATATATATCTTACATTGAATAAACCGGATTTATATTTTATAGCCCAAGTCACCTGTTCTGATGGCGAGTTTATTCTTCTGCTGTGCAAAAAGTCAACACAATCGATCTCGTGTCCATTGAAAGAGTAACAGTAAGCAGGGTTTCTATAACACCTCATGACAAGATACTGTGTGTACACAAAGTCATACTTGGGTCGTGGGGACGAGAGATCTCTTACAGGAGAAATACCTGATGGAATATTAAAAACTACACAAGACCTCCTCAGGTCATTTGCATTTCAAACGTGTTTTGTTACTTTACATCTGTGAGAGTATCATAGTTTATACTGCAAAAGATATTTAGTGTTTCTTCAGATTTATGTGTCGAGTTTTTCACAGTTTCGAGATGGTCAAAGATCCCACAAAAGGCCTTTGAGGCGCTGAGGTTTCAGTTCTGTGCCGAGCATTCTGCTTGCTGTAGTGCATACTGCTTCTTCACACCAAATTGGAACTGATTAAAGAAAAAAGACTTCATCCATTATTTAGAGTAGAATGTGATGCAGCTGCTGAGTGATGTGAAACTCACTTAAACCAACAGCAGGAACAGCAATAAAAAAGCAAATTACCGTTTGGCATCAAGAGCTCATCCTGAACCATCCCATTTACTACAATCGCCAGTAATTGGCAAAGGCAGCAGGCATGACGTGTGAATGTTGGAGAGAAGGGAGCTCCGACTCAATGATCAATGGTATCTGTTGCACGCAGGTAAGTGGAAATGGCACTCATTCCCTCTCCACTTACCTCAATGCAATAAATATCATTCATCAACAGCTTGAGACATGGCTCCTCTGAGCTTTGTTTTATAGCAGAATTGGGCGGAGAGAGAGTCAGGGCTCTTGGTGGGAGTGCAGCGAAGGTTCACTAGACTGGTTCCTGGGATGGGGGGATTGTCCTATGAGGAGAGATTGAGTAGACTCGGCCTATATTCCTTAGAGTTTAGAAGAATAAGAGGTGATCTAATTGAAACATAAAATTCTTAAGGGGCTTGACAGGGTTAATGCTGGGAGCTGAATATCCAAGGATATTGGATATTTAGGAAGGACAGGCGAAAAGGAAAAGGAGGTGGGGTGGCCTTGTTAGTAAAGGATGAAATCAGGGCAATAGTGAGAAAGGATATTGGCTCAGAAAATCAAGATGTAGAATCAGTCTGGGTGGAGCTAAGAAGCACCAAGGGGCAGAAAACATTGGTGGGAGTTGTCTATAGGCCTCCAAACAGTATTGGTAATGTAGGGGATGGCATCAAACAGGAAATTAGAGATGCATGTAACAAGGGTACTACAGTAATCATGGGTGACTTTAATCTACATATAGACTGGCCAAACCAAATTAGCAATAATACTGTGGAGGATGAATTCCTGGAGTGTGTACGAGATGGTTTTTTAGAGCAGTACGTTGAGGAGCCAACTAGGAAACAGGCTATCCTAGACTGGGTATTGTGCAATGAGAAGGGGTTAATTAATAATCTTGTTGTGCAGGGTCCTTCAGGGAAGAGTGACCATAACATGATAGAATTCTTCATTAAAATGGAAAGTGAAGAAGTCCAATCCGAAACTAGGGTCCTAAATCTAAAGAAAGGAAACTACGATGGTATGAGGAGTGAGTTGGCTATGATAGATTGGGGAGCTTCATTAAAAGGTATGACGGTGGATAGACAATGGCTAACATTTAAGGAACGAATGCATGAATTGCAACAGTTATACATTCCTTTCTGGCGCAAAAACACAAAAGGAAAAGCGGCCCAACTATGGCTAACAAAAGAAATTAAGGATAGTATTAGATCCAAAGAGGAGTCATATAAAGTTGCTAGAAAAAGTAGCAAGCCTGAGGATTGGGAGCAGTTTAGAGTTCAGCAAAACAGGACCAAGAGATTGATTAAGAGGGGAAAAATAGAATATGAGAGTAAACTTGCAAGGAACATAAAAGCGGATTGTAAAAGCTTCTACAAGTATGTAAAAAGAAAAAGATTAGCGAAGACAAATGTAGGTCCCTTACAGTCAAAAATGGGAGAATTCATAATGGGGAAGAAGGAAATGGCAGAGCAATTAAACAAATACTTTGGTTCTGTCTTCACGGAAGAGGACACAAATAACTTCCCAGAAATGCTAGGGAACCAAGGGTCTAGTGAGAATGAGGAATTAAAGGAAATTAGTATTAGTAAAAAAAAGTGCTGGAGAAATTAATGGGACTGAAAGCTGATAAATACCCAGGGCCTGATAATCTGCATCCCAGAATACTAAAAGAGGTAGCCATGGAAATAGTGGATGCATTGGTTGTCATCTTCCAAAATTCTATAGATTATGGAACTGTTCCTGCAGATTGGAGGGTGGCAAATGTAACCCCATTATTTAAAAAAGGAGGGAGAAAGAAAACAGGGAACTACAGACCGGTTAGCCTAACATCAGTACAGGAAACTCTTTATTAACCAGCACCGACGGGACCGGCGTGGTGCCGGTTAATCAAAAAGTCCGGATAACGGAGAGTTATATCTCCCAACGTACGAGAGCCCCGTACACACTGACATGCGCCTGCATTCGGAGCTCCGTCTCCCCGGGGACCGCCAGCTGACCATCTGTCGTGTCCGCTGCCGACCCGGGCTGCACATTCCCCTCCCAATCTACACACTCCGATACAAGGCAAACACCTCGGGGTTTTTTTAAAAGTTATTTTTAAAGGAGAGATGAAGGAAAACCCCGGTTACCTACTCAAGAATTTTGCCAGTTAAGAGAGATTTCCGGTTATTTGGGTGCCGGTTAAAAGAGAGTTTCCTGTAGTAGGGAAAATGCTAGAGTCTATTATAAAGGATGTGATAACAGCACACTTGGAGAATATCAACGGGATTAGACAAAGTCAACATAGATTTATGAAAGGGAAATCATGTTTGACAAACTTACTGGAGTTTTTTGAGGATGTAACTGGTAGAATAGATAAGGGAAAACCAGTGGATGTTGTGTATTTGGATTTTCAGAAGTCATTTGATAAAGTCCCACATAAGAGGTTAGTGTGCAAAATTAAAGCACATGGAATTGGGGGTAATATACTGGCATGGATTGAAAATTGGTTAACAGACAGGAAACAGAGAGCAGGAATAAATGGGTCTTTTTCGGGGTAGCAGGCGGTGACTAGTGGGGTACCGCAGGGATCAGTGCTTGGGCCCCAGCTATTCACAATATATATCAATGATTTGGATGAGGGAACCAAATGTAATATTTCCAAGTTTGTTGACGACACGAAACTAGGTGGGATTGTGAGTTGTGAGGAGGATGCAAAGAGGCTTCAAGGCGATTTAGACAAGTTGAGTGAGTGGGCAAATACATGGCAGATGCAGTATAATGTGGATAAATGTGGAGTTATCCACTTCGGTAGGAAAAACAGAAAGGTAGAGTATTATTTAAATGGTGATAGATTGGGAAATGTTGATGTACAAAGGGACCTGGTGTCCTTGTACACCAGTCACTGAAAGCAAACATGCAGGTGCAGCAAGCAGTTAGGAAGGCAAATGGTATGTTGGCCTTCATTGCAAGAGGATTTGAGTACAGGAGCAAGGATGTCTTACTACAGTTGTACAGGGCCTTGGTGAGACCACACCTGGAGTACTATGTGCAGTTTTGGTCTCCTTACCTAAGGAAAGATATACTTGCCATAGAGGGAGTGCAGCGAAGGTTCACCAGACTGATTCCTGGGATGGCAGGACTGTCGTATGAGGAGAGATTGGGTCGACTAGGCCTGTATTCACTAGCGTTTAGAAGAATGAGAGGGGAGCTCATTGAAAGGTATAAAATTCTGACAGGGCTAGACAGACTGGATGCAGGGAGGATGTTTCCCCTGGCTGGGGGGTCTAGAGCGAGGGGTCACAGTCTCAGGGTACGGGGTAGGACATTTAGGACTGAGATGAAGAGAAATTCCTTCACTCAGAGGGTGGTGAACCTGTGGAATTCTCTACCACAGAAGGCTGTGGAGGCCAAGTCACTGAATATATTTAAGAAGGAGATAGATAGATTTCTAGACACAAAAGGCATCAAGGGGTATGGGGAGAGAGCGGGAATATGGTTGGGAAGGATTTAATCTAGTTTGTCAGGGGGCTGGGAACCTAAGTGTGGGCCCAGAACAGAGAGAAACAAAGCTGGAACTGAAAGTTAGAAAAGTAGTCAGCAAAACTAGTAGGGAGCAGAAACAAAGGCCAACAGTAAAGAGGGTCAAAGTGCAGATAAATATTAAACAGGCAAAGTTGAAGGCACTTTATCTAAATGCACGTAGCAGTCGCAACAAGGTGGATGAATTAATGGCACAAATAGAAGTAAATGGGTATGATGTAATTGCCATTACAGAGACATGGTTGCAGGGTAACCAAAGCTAGGAACTGAATGTTCCAGGGTACTCAACATTTAGGAAGTACAGACAAAAAGGAAAAGGAGGTGGCGTAGCGCTGTTAATAAGGGATGAGATCGGTACGGTAGAGTTAAAAGATCTTGGCTTGGCAGATCGTGATGTAGAACTGGAATCAGTTTGGGTGGAGCTAAGAAACAGCAAAGGGCGGAAAACATTGGTGGGAGTTGTGTATAGGCCACCAAACAGTAGTGGTAATGTAGGGCACAGTATCAATCAAAAAATTAGAAGTGCATGTAACAAGGGCAATACGGTAATCATGGGGGACTTTAATCTACATATTGACTGGGCAAATCAAATTACCACTAATGGTGTGGAGGACGAATTCTTGGAAGCATGCGAGATGGTTTCCTGGATCAGTATGTGGAGGAACCAACCAGGGAACAGGCTATTCTGGATCTGGTACTGTGTAATGAGAAAGGGCTAATCAATAATCTTGTGGTAAAGGGGCCTTTAGGAACAAGTGACCATAATATGATTGAATTTTATATTAAGTTTGAGAGTGATGTAGTCCAATCTGAAACTAAGGTCTTCAATCTAAAAGGAGGAAACTACAAGGGTATGAGGGATAAGTTGGCCATGGTAGATTGGGAGACTACACTAAAAGGTATGAAGGTGGACATACAATGGCTAACATTCAAGGAAATAATGCATAATTTGCAACAAACATATATTCCTCTAGGGCATAAAAACCCAAAAGGAAAAGTGATCCAACCATGGCTAACAAAATAAATTAAAGTGAGAAGTCGCACAACACCAGGTTATAGTCCAACAGTTTTATTTGAAATCACAAGCTTTCGGAGCGGCTGCTCCTTCGTCAGGTGAAGTAAAGGAATACAAATCGACAAAGCATATATAGATAGAGAACAATGCATGTGTAACGTACAATGGCAGACGACTACATTTAATCCTCCTGACTGTTTATCTGCCGAGGTGTGACAAAAGGCAATCAGGTCAGCCAGGAAGGCACCACATCAAAGACATAGCAAGATACAACTGAGACAATGAGGTGGGGTTACAGGGGGTCTAATGTGTCAAAAGCTGCAGTCTGTATGGAAAACGATAAACTTTAAAATTTTTACTTTTTTTTTCTGCAAATCACATCTGTGAACAAGCCAACGACGACTCGAGTCTGGATGACTCTACGTCATGTATCGTGACATGAACCCAAGATCCCGGTTGAGGCCGTCCTCATGAGTGCGGAACTTGGCTATCAGTTTCTGCTCGATGATTTTACGTTGTCGTGTGTCTCTAAGGCCGCCTTGGAGAACGCTTACCCGCAGATCCGAGGCTGAATGTCCTTGACTGCTGAAGTGTTCCCCGACTGGGAGGTAACAATCCTGCCTGGCGATTGTTGCGCGGTGTCCATTCATACGTTGTCGCAGTGTCTGCATGGTCTCGCCGATGTACCATGCTCCGGGGCATCCTTTCCTGCAACGTATGAGGTAGACAACGTTGGCCGAGTCACATGAGTATGTACCATGTACCTGGTGGGTAGTGTCCTCACGTGTGATGATGGTATCTGTGTTGATGATCTGGCATGTCTTGCAGAGGTTGCCGTGGCAGGGTTGTGTGGTGTCGTGGTCGCTGTTATCCTGAAAGCTGGGTAATTTGCTGCGAACGATGGTACTTCTGAGGTTTGGCGGCTGTTTGAAGGCAAGTAGTGGAGATGTGGGGATGGCCTTAGCGAGGTGTTCGTCGTCATCGATGACATGTTGAAGGCTGCGAAGAACATGGCGTAGTTTCTCCGCTCCGGGGAAGTACTGGACGACGTAGGGTACCCTGTTGGTTGTGTCCCGTGTTTGCCTTCTGAGGAGGTCTATGCGATTTTTCGCTGTGGCCCGTCGGAACTGTCGATCGATGAGTCGAGCGTCATATCCCGTTCTTACGAGGGCGTTTTTCAGCGTCCGTGGGTGTCCATCGCGTTCCTCCTCGTCTGAGCAGATCCTGTGTATTCGCAGGGCTTGTCCATAGGGGATGGCTTCTTTAACGTGGTTAGGGTGGAAGCTGGAGAAGTGGAGCATCGTGAGGTTGTCCGTGGGCTTGCGGTAGAGTGAAGTGCTGAGGTGTCCGTCTTTGATGGAGATTCGTGTGTCCAGGAATGAAACCGATTCTGAGGAGTAGTCCATGGTGAGTTTGATGGTGGGATGGAACTTGTTGATGTTATCGTGTAGTCTTTTCAGTGATCCTTCGCCGTGGGTCCAAAGGAAGAAAATGTCGTCGATGTATCTGGTGTACAGCGTTGGCTGGAGGTCCTGTGCAGCGAAGAAGTCTTGCTCGAACTTGTGCATGAAGATGTTGGCGTATTGGGGTGCGAATTTGGTCCCCATGGCTGTTCCGTGTGTTTGGGTAAAAAAATGGTTGTCGAAGGTGAAGACATTGCGGTCAAGGATGAAGCGGATGAGTTGTAGGATGGCGTCTGGAGATTGGCTGTTGTTGGTGTTGAGTACTGAGGCTGTCGCAGCGATGCCGTCATCGTGGGGGATACTGGTGTAGAGTGCCGATACGTCCATCGTGGCGAGGAGTGTTCGTGGTTCAACTGGTCCGTGGGTGCTTCTGCCGCGACACCACAGACTTCTTACAGAAACTCAGCACCCACGGACCAGTTGAACCACGAACACTCCTCGCCACGATGGACGTATCGGCACTCTACACCAGTATCCCCCACGATGACGGCATCGCTGCGACAGCCTCAGTACTCAACACCAACAACAGCCAATCTCCAGACGCCATCCTACAACTCATCCGCTTCATCCTTGACCGCAATGTCTTCACCTTCGACAACCATTTTTTTACCCAAACACACGGAACAGCCATGGGGACCAAATTCGCACCCCAATACGCCAACATCTTCATGCACAAGTTCGAGCAAGACTTCTTCGCTGCACAGGACCTCCAGCCAACGCTGTACACCAGATACATCGACGACATTTTCTTCCTTTGGACCCACGGCGAAGGATCACTGAAAAGACTACACGATAACATCAACAAGTTCCATCCCACCATCAAACTCACCATGGACTACTCCTCAGAATCGGTTTCATTCCTGGACACACGAATCTCCATCAAAGACGGACACCTCAGCACTTCACTCTACCGCAAGCCCACGGACAACCTCACGATGCTCCACTTCTCCAGCTTCCACCCTAACCACGTTAAAGAAGCCATCCCCTATGGACAAGCCCTGCGAATACACAGGATCTGCTCAGACGAGGAGGAACGCGATGGACACCCACGGACGCTGAAAAACGCCCTCGTAAGAACGGGATATGACGCTCGACTCATCGATCGACAGTTCCGACGGGCCACAGCGAAAAATCGCATAGACCTCCTCAGAAGGCAAACACGGGACACAACCAACAGGGTACCCTACGTCGTCCAGTACTTCCCCGGAGCGGAGAAACTACGCCATGTTCTTCGCAGCCTTCAACATGTCATCGATGACGACGAACACCTCGCTAAGGCCATCCCCACATCTCCACTACTTGCCTTCAAACAGCCGCCAAACCTCAGAAGTACCATCGTTCGCAGCAAATTACCCAGCTTTCAGGATAACAGCGACCACGACACCACACAACCCTGCCACGGCAACCTCTGCAAGACATGCCAGATCATCAACACAGATACCATCATCACACGTGAGGACACTACCCACCAGGTACATGGTACATACTCATGTGACTCGGCCAACGTTGTCTACCTCATACGTTGCAGGAAAGGATGCCCCGGAGCATGGTACATCGGCGAGACCATGCAGACACTGCGACAACGTATGAATGGACACCGCGCAACAATCGCCAGGCAGGATTGTTACCTCCCAGTCGGGGAACACTTCAGCAGTCAAGGACATTCAGCCTCGGATCTGCGGGTAAGCGTTCTCCAAGGCGGCCTTAGAGACACACGACAACGTAAAATCATCGAGCAGAAACTGATAGCCAAGTTCCGCACTCATGAGGACGGCCTCAACCGGGATCTTGGGTTCATGTCACGATACATGACGTAGAGTCATCCAGACTCGAGTCGTCGTTGGCTTGTTCACAGATGTGATTTGCAGAAAAAAAAAGTAAAAATTTTAAAGTTTATCGTTTTCCATACAGACTGCAGCTTTTGACACATTAGACCCCCTGTAACCCCACCTCATTGTCTCAGTTGTATCTTGCTATGTCTTTGATGTGGTGCCTTCCTGGCTGACCTGATTGCCTTTTGTCACACCTCGGCAGATAAACAGTCAGGAGGATTAAATGTAGTCGTCTGCCATTGTACGTTACACATGCATTGTTCTCTATCTATATATGCTTTGTCGATTTGTATTCCTTTACTTCACCTGACGAAGGAGCAGCCGCTCCGAAAGCTTGTGATTTCAAATAAAACTGTTGGACTATAACCTGGTGTTGTGCGACTTCTCACTTTTGTCCACCTCAGTCCAACACCGGCATCTCCGCAAAATAAATTAAAGCTAGTATTAAGTCAAAGGAGGAAGCTTATAACGTTGCCAGAAAAAGCGGTCAGCCTGAAGATTGGGATCTTTTCAGAAATCAGCAAAGGGGGACCAAGAAATTGATAAAGAAAGGGAAAATGGAATAAGAGCACAATCTAGCAAAAAATATAAAAACGGATTGTAAAAGCTTCGAAAGGTATGTGAAAAGGAAAAGACTGGCGAAGGTAAATGTGGATCCTTTACAGTCAGAGATGGGAGAATTTATAATGGGGAATGAGGAAATGGCAGAGAAATTAAATAAATACTTTGCTTCTGTTTTCACGGAGGAAGACACAAATAACCTCCCAGAAATATGAGAAAAGCAAGGGTGGGGTGAGAATGAGGAACTTAAAGAAATTATTATTTGTAAAAAAACAGTACTAGCAAAATTAATGGGACTATAGGTCGATAAATCCCAAGGACCGGATGAACTACATCCTAGGGTTTTGAAGGAGGTGGCCATTGGGATAGTGGACGCATTGGTTGTCATCTTCCAAAATTCTATAGATTCTGGAATGGTTCCTGCAGATTGGAGGATAGCAAATGTAACCCCGCTATTTAAGAAAGGAGGGAGAGAGAAAACGGGGAACTACAGACCTGTAAGCCTCACATCAGTAGTCGGGAAAATGCTGGAATCTATTATAAAGGATGCAATAACTGGGCACTTAGAAACTAATAGTAAGATTGGGCAGAGTCGACATGGATTTATGAAAGGGAAATCCTGTTTGACAAACCTATTGGAGTTCTTTGAGGATGTAACGAGTGGAGTCGACAAAGGGGAACCGGTAGATGTGGTGTATTTGGATTTTCAGAAGGCCTTCGATAAGGTCCCACATAAGAGGTTGGTGAACAAAATTAGGGCACATGGAATTGGGGGTAATATACTAGCATAGATTGAGAATTGGTTAACAGACAGAAAACAAAGAGTAGGGATAAACGGGCCTTTTTCAGGATGGCAGGCTGTGACTAGTGGGGTACCGCAAGGATCGGTGCTTGGGCCCCAGCTATTCACAATCTATATCAATGATTTGGATGAGAGTATTAAATGTAACATTTCCAAATTTGCTGATGATACAAAGCTAGGTGGCAGTGTCAGTTGTGAAGAGGATGTGAAGAGGCTTCAAGGGGATCTCGACAGGCTCAGTGAGTGGGCGAGAACATGGTAGATGGAATATAATGTGGATAAATGTGAAGTTATCCACTTTGGTAGAAAAAACAGAAAGGCAGAGTATTTCCTAAATGGTGAAAGATTGGGGAATGCAGATGCTCAAAGGGACCTGGGTGTCCTTGTACATGAGTCACTGAAAGTGAATGTGCAGGTGCAGCAAGCCATTAGGAAGGCAAATGGTATGCTGGCCTTCATTACAAGAGGATTTGAGTACAGGAGTAAAGAAGTCTTACTCCAATTATATAGGGCCTTGGTGAGACCACACCTGGAGTACTGTGTACAATTTTGGTCTCCTTACCTAAGGAAGGATATACTTGCCATAGAGGGAGTGCAACGAAGGTTCACAAGATTGATTCCTGGGATGGCGGGACTGTCGTATGAGAAGAGATTGAGTAAACTAGGCCTGTATTCTCTTGAATTCAGAAGAATGAGAGGGGATCTCATTGAAGCATACAAAATTATTACAGGGCTTGATAGGGTGGATGCTGGGAGAATGTTTCCCTTGGCTGGGGAGTTTAGAACCAGGGGCCACAGCCTCAGGATAAAGGGTAGGCCATTCAGGACCGAGATGAGAAAAAATTTCTTCACACAGAGGGTGGTGAATCTTTGGAATTCTCTACCCCAGAGGGCTGTGGAGGCTCAGTCATTGGGTATATTCAAAACAGAAGTCGATAAATTTCTGACAGGTAAAGGCATCAAGGGATATGACGATAGGGCTGGTGAATGGAGTTGAGGCAGAAGATCAGCCATGATCATATTGAATGGCGGAGCAGGCTTGAAGGGCCGAATGGCCTATTCCTGCTCCTATTTTTCTATGTTTCTGTTTCTAAATGTTTCCCCTGGCTGGGGAATCTAGAACCAGGGGTCATAGTATCAGAATAAGGGGCAGCCATTTAAGACTGAGATGAGGAGAAATTTCTTCACTCAAAGGGTTGTGAATCTTTGGAATTCTCTACCCCAGAGGGCTGTGGATACTCAGTCGTTGAGTATATTCAAGACAGAGGTCGATAAATTTTTGGGAATGAAGGGAATTAAGGGATAGGGGGATAGTGCGGGAAGGTGGAGTTGAGGTAGATAAGCCATGATCTTATTGAATGGCGGAGCAGGTTCGAGGGGCCAAATGCCCTACTCCAGCTCCTATTCTTGTGTTCTTAGGAACTCGCATTGATTGTATGTTTATTCATTTATAGTTCAAAGCTGAAATAAGTAGAAATATTCATAATTAACATTTAACCATTTCAGAAGTCCAATACCCACGATTACTGTCACACTTGCCGCAGGCACAAGGTCACATCAACTCTGTCACTGTGGCTCAAATGTGACACAGCCGTTGGATTTATCACACACCTGTCTTCCAAATCTCAGCCTCATGAATAAGTGAGCACAATAGACAACATGGATCAATCACATTGCACTTGGTCAGAGCAGGTCTGTCCCCCATGAGTCTCTCCCCCCGCCACCTCACTCTCACCCCGCATGCCGCCCCCCACCTCTCACACTCTGGGAATAAAATTTAAGCTAATGCACTCAAGGAGCCTGCAGCTGCTCAGAACCATTAATTTTTTTAAAGTTCATTCACAGGATGTGGGTGTCGCCGGCAAGGCCAGTATTTATTGCCCATCCCTAATTGCCCCCGAGAAGGTGGTGGTGGGCCGCCTTCTTGAATACAACCGAGTGTCTCGCAGTTAAGAGTCAATTGCTGTGGGTCTGGAATCACATATAGACCAGACCAGGTAAGGACGGCAGATTTCCTTCCCTAAAAGGACATTAGTGAACCAGATGGGTTTTTAACGACAATCCGAATTACGGATAATAGCTTTTTATTTCAGATTTATTTAATTTAAATTCCCCAGCTGCCGTGGTGGAATTTGAACTCACTTCTCCGGATCATTAGTCCAGGCCTATGGATTACTAGTCTAGTAACATAACCACTATGCTACCGTACCTATGAGGCATAACACTGCAATATTTGTGTTTTCAAATAAAACATTTTTACAATTTAAATAAGAAACTAAACAGTCAAAAATCCCATCTCCCCCCACACAGAAATAGAATAAATATATTTACATCAGAGTGTAAATCTCCCTCCCACCAATAAAAGCGAATACAGAATGACTCCGAGTATCACAGAGCTGGAAGCATCCACAACAAAAAACACAGATCTACAGCCAGTGTGTTTTAGTGAAGTACTGTTACATATTACACTGCCCGGCTATGGCGTATTTTAATGTTACACATTCCTCCATGATTATTTCCAAACTCTAGTCCATAGTTACCCTGAGCACCTTGATGGCAAAAATGATATTTCACTTCCAACCGCTGTGCCAGAAGGTAACTAATCGGTGAACAATTTCTTGTCCCACAAACTAAGAATCAAGTTCTGGTTAAAAACCCTAAGAAAATCCCAAGGACTGTCCAGTCAGAATGTTAAATCAATCAAAATCAACATGGGCTTGCAAGTCCCCATCTGTATCGAACAATGCCATAAGTGGGCAAAACTGTGACAGATGGAGTTCAATGCACTTGGGATCCAAGATCGATAAATCAAAATATTTTCTTAATGGTGAGAGACTAGGAACTGTGGAGAAGCAAAGGGATTTGGGTGTCCAGGTACATAACATAAGAACATAAGACGTAGGAGCAGTAGGTCGTCATTTGGCCCCTCGAGCCTGCTCCGCCATTCAATAAGATCATGGCTGATCTGATCTTGGCCTCAACTCCACTTCCCTGCCCGCTCCCCATAACCCTTGACTCCCTTATCATTCAAAAATCTGTCTATCTCCACCTTAAATATATTCAATGACCCAGCCTCCACAGCTATCTGGGGAAGAGAATTCCACAGATTCACGACCCTCAGAGAAGAAATTCCTCATTTCCAATTTAAAAGGGTTTCCCCTTATTCTGAAATTGTGCCCCCTAGTTCTGGATTCCCCCACGAGGGGAAACATCCTCTCTGCATCCACCCTGTCAAGTCCCTTCAGAATCTTATATGTTTCAATAAGATCCCCTCTCATTCTTCTAAACTCCAATGAGTATAGGCCCAACCTGCTCAACCTTTCTTCATAAGACAACCCCTTCATCTCCGGAATCAACCTCGTGAACCTTCTCTGAACTGCCTCCAATGCAAGTATATCCTTCCTTAAATAAGGAGACCAAAACTGTACGCAGTACTCCAGGTGTGGTCTCACCAACGCCCTGTACAGTTGTAATAGGACTTCCCTACTTGCATACTCCATTCCCTTTGCAATAAAGGCCAACATTCCATTTGCCTTCCTAATTGCTTGCTGTACCTGCATGCTAACTTTTTGTGATTCATGTACGAGGACCCCCAGATCTCTGTACCTCATCATTTTGTAATCTCTCCCCATTTAAATAATAATTTGCTTTTTATTTTTCCTACCAAAGTGGATAACCTCACATTTTCCCACATTAAACTCCATCTGCCAGATTTTTGCCCACTCACTTAGCCTATCTATATCCCTTTGCAGATTCTTTGCATCCTCTACACAATTTGCTTTCTCACTTATCTTTGTATCATCAGCAAATTTGGCTACATTACAGTCCCTTCATCCAAGTCATAAATATAGATTGTAAATAATTGAGGCCCCAGCACTGATCCCTGCGGCACCCCACTAGTTACCGTTTGCCAACCTGAAAATGACCCATTTATCCCGACTCTCTGTTTTCTGTTAGTTAGCCAATTCTCT
The DNA here is from genome assembly GCA_030390025.1 of Squalus acanthias. Taxonomy (NCBI): domain Eukaryota; kingdom Metazoa; phylum Chordata; class Chondrichthyes; order Squaliformes; family Squalidae; genus Squalus; species Squalus acanthias. The sequence goes on from CM059431.1 coordinate 96,702,162, forward strand.
ATCCATGCTAATATATTACCCCCAACCCCGTGAGCTCTTATCTTGTGTAGTAACCTTTTATGTGGCATCTTATCGAATGCCTTCTGGAAATCCAAATACACAACATTTACTGGTTCCCCTTTATCCACCCTGCTCGTTACATCCTCAAAGAACTCCAGCAAATTTGTCAAACATGATTTCCCTTTCATAAAACCATGCTGACTCTGCTTGACTATATTATGATTTTCTAAATGTCCTGCTATCACTTCCTTAATGATGGACTCCAGCATTTTCCCAATGACAGATGTTAGGCTAACTGGTCGATAGTTGCCTGCTTTCGGTCGCCCTCCTTTCTTAAATAGAGGCGTTACATTTGCGGTTTTCCAGTCCGCTGGGACCGCTCCACAATCCAGGGAATTTTGGTAGATTACAACCAATGCATCCACTATCTCTGCAGCCACCTCTTTTAAGACCCTAGGATGCAGGCCATCGGGTCCAGGGGACTTGTCCACCTTTAGTCCCATTAGTTTGCCTAGTACTTTCTCTCTAGTGATAGTGATTGTTTAAGTTCCCGCCCCCCACCCCAATAGCCCCTTGATCATACATTATTGGAATGCTTTTAGTGTCTTCGACCGTGAAGACCGATACAAAATATTTGTTCAAAGTCTTCGCCATTTCCCTGTTTCCCATTATTAATTCCCCAGACTCATCCTCTGGGGGACAAACGTTTACTTTAGCTACTCTGTTCCTTTTTATTTACCTGTAGAAGCTCTTACTGTCTGTTTTTATATTGCTTGTTAACTTACTCTCATAAGCTATCTTCTCTCTATCATTTTTTTAGTCATCCTTTGCTGGTTTTTAAAAAATCCCAATCCTCTGGCCTTTCACTATCCTTCGCAACATTGTATGCTTTTGTTTTCAATTTGATACCATCCTTTACTTCCTTAGTTAGCCACGGATGGTTCATCCTTCTCTTAAGAGTCTTTCTTTCTCACTGGAATATATCTTTGCTGAGAGTTATGAAATATCTCCTTAAATGTTTGCCACTGCTTTTCTACAGTCGTACCCTGTAATATATTTTCCCAGTCCACTTTAACCAAGTCTGCCTTCATACCTTTGTAATTACCTTTGTTTAAGTTCAGGACACTAGTTTGAGACCTAGCTTTCTCACCCTCAAACTGAATTTGAAATTCTACCATGCTATGATCACTCTTCCCAAGAGGATCCTTCACTTCGAGATCATTAATTAATCCAGCCTCGTTACACATTACCAGATCTAAAATAGTCTTCTCCCTGGTTGGTTCCACAACATATTGTTCCAAGAAACCATCCCGTATACACTCTAAGAACTCTTCCTCAAGCCGACCTTTGCCAATTTGCTTTGTCCAATCAATATGAAGATTAAAATCTCCGATGATTATATCCGTACCTTTCTTACAAGCCTCTATTATTTCTTGATTTATTCTCTGTCCTACAGTGTGGCTACTGTTTGGGGGCCTGGAGACCACTCCCACCAGTGACTTTTTACCCTTATTGTGGTAACACAATACAGCTTCCTGTGACTCGAACTTTATTGCATCACTTCCTGTGATTAGTCCAGGATAAATACTGGACTGATCAGTTGGATCCTGGAGAGGCATAGAGTAAGACCTCTTTTGTATGTAGCACCTTTTTAGTTGATTAAAGCTTACTTTAAGTTCACCACGCGTAAGGCTCATTCTTACGACAATTTAATCAACTTTGGAAAACTTCGCACTCAAACTTTTTGGACGAACTCGGAACGAAGGATCCAGGGAATCACCCATCATGGAAAACATCCTTAAACCATCGCTTCTTGACTTGGACCCAAACACCCCAGCAGCCGGTAAGGTGTGGAAACACTGGTATCGCACGTTTGACAATTTTCTTGAATATTGTAAGGCTGATGATGACTCAAAGTTGCGGATACTCATCAACTGTGTCACCCCGAATGTATTTCAGTATGTGGAGGAATGGGACAGTTACGAGGAGGCAATTCGGACGCTTAAGAGACTATATACTAAGACACCGAATGAGGTCTATGCCAGACATCTACTAGCTACAGCCCAACAAGGGCCGGAGGAATCCATTGATAAATTCCTCCAAGAGCTTCGCAGACTTAGTATGGACTGTAACTTTCAGGCGGCCTCAGCTGAGCTGTACCGTGAAGAAATGATCCGTGATGCTTTCATCTGCGGGCTTGCCTCCCCATTTATATGCCAGCGTCTACTGGAAAGTAAGACACTTGAGCTTCAGAGAGCTTATGACATGGCTTGCTCTCTAGATCTGGCAAAAAGAAATGCAGACCTTTATACAGTGCCCAGACCTCGGTCTACTGCCTTAACTACAGTCAGGCAATTTAAGAGGCCACAGGTGAACTCTATTAGGCAGGACTTTATCCCTGACGATCAATCTGATGACTTCACTGATGAAGAGGATGATGACCCCACTGTGGCAGCCTCTTGGCAATCTAAGAAATGCTTCTTTTGTGGTGATGAGTTTCACCCTCGGAAATTCTGCCCTGCTCGCAATGCGTTTTGCAGTCATTGCAACAAAAAGGGTCATTTTGCAAAGGTTTGCCTATCAAGAGCCTCTACGAGGGCTTATCAAGCTAAGTCCTACCGAACTGCCCCGGTAAGGGCCTATCAAGATGTTCCGGCTAAAATCTATCGTGCTTCCTCTTGGGTTTCCTCTCGAAGAAACACACCTAGAGTTTCAGCCACTCTTTGTGCAACGACACCAATTACAGCTGCTTGTCCTCAGAACCTATTCCATGCAGCTACAAAAGCATCAATTAATGGACATACTTTAGATGCCTTAATTGACTCAGGTAGCACGGATAGTTTCATTAGGGAACAGATTGTTGCAGAGTTAAAGCTACATGTTTTCCCATCGGACCAGGCAATTGCGATGGCTCAGTCATCACTTAATACCAGAATTTCTGGCTTTTGTATGGTTGAAATAACACTTAATGGTCGCAGGTATCCCTCCACCCGGCTTTCGGTGCTCAAGGACTTATGTAGTGATCTTATCTTAGGGCTGGATTTTCAAAAGCAGCATATGTTAGGGGGATATGTTAGGGGGAATTAAATACGTGGGGTTACGGGGGTAGGGTGGGATATGTGTACTGTGGGGATTAAAGCAGGGACTGGATTTGGATGATCAGCCATGATCGTATTGAATGGCGGAGCAGGCTCGACGGGCCGAATGGCCTACTCCTGCTCCTAGATTCTATGTTTCTATGTTTCTATGTTTCTATAAGAAGCTCACCATTGAGTTCGGCGGATCCAAACCTGAACTCACTATTTCTAATATACGACCTCGATTACCGTTCTGTGCATTGTCAGCAGCTTCACTGGATGAACCCTCACTGTTTGCCAGTATCCCTCCTCGATGCAAACCGATTATAACAAAGTCACGACGTTTCAGTCAGGAAGACCAGTCTTTTATTGCGGCTGAGATTTCTCGGCTTTTAGCAGAGGATATCATCGAGCCTTGTTCGTCGCCATGGCGCGCCCAGGTCGTTATTGTTAAGAACCCTCTACAACCTCACAAGAAACGGCTGTGCATTGACTATTCACAGACCATCAATCAATATACGGACTTGGACGCATACCCATTGCCGCGCATCGATGATATGGTTAATAAACTGGCTGAGTACACGGTGTTCTCAACATATGATCTGAAAAGTGCCTATCATCAGGTACCCTTGAAGGTCTCAGACAAACAGTATACGGCCTTTGAAGCCAATGGACGGCTGTATCAATTTCGTCGCCTCCCCTTTGGGGTCACTAATGGAGTGGCTGTCTTCCAGCGAGCAATGGATGACCTGGTCAAACAGGAAGACTTGAAGGATACGATTCCTTATCTGGACAATATTACTGTCGCAGGTCGCAATCAGCGGGAACATGACGCCAATCTCCAACGATTTTGGGATGCACTCCAGCACCGTAATTTGACATTAAATGCGGCTAAATCCATTGAGTCACAACCAACCATCAACATCCTTGGCTATTGTGTGGGCAATGGCATCATTAAACCTGACCCTGAAAGGCTTCGCCCACTCCAAGAACTCCCGCCACCTAAGAATCCGGCCTCCTTGCGCCGGGCCCTCGGCCTGTTTGCATACTATGCTAAATGGATTCCTAACTTCTCGGACCGAATCCAACCTCTACTGAAGGCCAGCACATTCCCACTAGACACAGCGGCGGTTGCAGCCTTTAACCTCCTGAAAAGACAGTTGGAGAAAGCGGCTCTTCACTCCATCGATGAGAGTCTTCCTTTTGTTGTTGAGTGTGATGCCTCGGAGGTGGCGATCTTGGCCACTCTGAATCAGGAAGGTCGTCCGGTGGCATTTTTGTCCAGGACTTTTCAAGGGGCTGAGCTACATTATCCTCCAGTCGAGAAAGAAGCTACAGCCATCATAGAGGCAGTACGGAAGTGGAGTCATCTCCTAGCTCGCCAGCACTTTACCTTAATCACGGACCAGCGGTCGGTCGCCTTCATGCTCGATAATCGAAAACGGACCAAAATTAAAAATAATAAAATCCAGCTTTGGCGGCTGGAATTGGCCTCTTTTGGTTACACCATCCACTATCGACCTGGCAAGGAGAATGTGGCTCCGGATACCCTCACACGAGCATTCTGCTCCGCCATGGCACCCTCTACGCTCGTAGACATCCATGATGGGTTGTGTCATCCGGGCGTTACTCGCATGCTACACTTCGTGCGGTCCTGAAATCTTCCATTCTCTACCGGGGATGTAAAGAAGATGTGCTCGGACTGCAGAGTCTGTGCGGAATTGAAACCTCAGTTTTTCCGCCCCTCGGGTGGTATACTCATACATGCGACCCAGCCAATGCAACAGCTTAGCATCGATTTTAAGGGACCGTTGCCCTCTTCAACTCGCAACACTTATCTGTTGACCATGGTCGATGAGTATTCCCGTTTTCCGTTTGCCTTTCCCTGCCCCAATATGCTGACGACCACGGTTATCAGCTGCCTTGAGCAGGTATTTGCTTTCTGTGGCATGGCATCCTATGTTCATTCGGATCGGGTCCCTTCTTTTATGTCAGGAGAACTCAAGGCCTATCTCTTGGAACGGGGTATTGCTGCCAGCAGAACGACGCCTTATCATCTGGTCGGGAATGGGCAAGTCGAGTGTTTTAACACTATCATCTGGAATGCGGTACGTCTGGCTTTGAGATCTCTGGGCCTACCCAACCAGCAATGGGAAGCAGTACTTCCAGACGCATTACACTCCACACGGTCCCTCCTTTCGACCGCCACAAATACGACGCCTCATGAACGGTTCTTCCGATTTCAGCGTCGCTCATCCTATGGGATATCTCTCCCGTCGTGGCTGACTACACCGGGACCAGTGCTACTCCGAAGATATGTCCGGGCGTCTAAGAATGACCCCCTGGTAGATGAAGTTGAGCTCACTGACGTCAACCCTACCTACGCCTATATTCGGTATCCTGACGGTCGGGAATCTACCGTGTCATTGCGGGATCTGGCTCCCTGCCCGCCGAAACATAGAGGGACACCAGGGGATGATATTGTACCAGGCACATCTCTGGGCTCGCCAGGTGCCTCTCATCACGATCTGGATCTGACGCCGGCTGGTACCTCACTCCAGCGTGCCGACCTGGGGCAGACTGACTATGAGCCCGTCGGGGCTCGCACGCGCAGCCACGATCCACCCCGTACCGTACGCTCGGAAACGGATCTGCCACAGCCCTGCCCGACACCCGTTCGGGCACCAGTACACAGTCAGGATCGTCCTGACCTCTCACAGAGCGGGCTGGATCACTCGGACTCTGGTCCACGGCCCGCGGCGGGTAAACGGGCATGGGGCCCTCTACCGCTACGAGAACCCAAACGGGTGCGGCTCTCCCTCGTCCAGCGGCTACGAAATGGAGGGAGCATCCCGGCCTCCTAATCTTTTGGGGGGGGGAGAATGTGGTAACACGATACAGCTTCCTGTGACTCGAACTATATTGCATCACTTCCTGTGATTAGTCCAGGATAAATACTGGACTGATCAGTTGGATCCTGGAGAGGCATAGAGTAAGACCTCTTTTGTATGTAGCACCTTTTTAGTTGATTAAAGCTTACTTTAAGTTCACCACGCGCAAGGCTCATTCTTACGACACTTATTATTTCTTATCTCCACCCAAACTGATTCTACGTCTTGATCTTCTAGGCTAATATCATTTCTCATTACTGCACTGATCTCATCCCTTATTAACAGAGCTACACCACCTCCTTTTCCTTTCTGCCTATCCTTACAAAATGGCAAAAAACCCTGAATATTCAGTTCCCAGCCTTGGTCATCTTGCAACCACATCTCTGTAATGGCTATCAGATCATACCCATTTATTTCTATTTGTGCTGTCAACTCATCTATCTTGTTACGAATGCTGCGTGCGTTCAGATGTAGAGCTTTTAATTTTGTCTTATCATTTTTCCCTACTCTGACCCCTCTTTCTGATGCACTCTTATGTGTATACGCTCTGTCCCTTCCTGTCGCACTCTGGTTATCATTACCCCTATCGCTACCCTGCACTTTTGCCTTCTCATTTTTCTTTGACTTTTTAAATTTCCACTCAGCCTATCCCTCCCCCCACCACTGCAGCAGCCCCCTGCCACCCCCCCCACCCCGCCCGACTCTTTAGTTTAAAGCCCTCGTTATTCGATTCGCCAGGACACTGGTCCCAGCCTGGTTCAAATGAAGCCCGTCCCGACGGAACAGCTCCCTCTTATCCCAGTACTGGTGCCAGTGCCCCAGGAATCGAAACCCATTTCTCCCACACCAATCTTTGAGCCACTCGTTCATCTCTCTGATCTTATTTACCCTATGCCAATTTGCACGTGGCTCAGATAGTAATCCAGAGATTATTAGCTTTGTGGTTCTGCTTTTTAATTTAGCCCCTAGCTGCTCATACTCCCTCAGCAGAACCTCTTTCTTTGTCCGACCTATGTCGTTGGTACCTACATGGACCACGACAACTGGATCCTCCCCCTCCCACTCTAAGTTCCACTCCAGCCCAGAGGAGATGTCCTTTACCCTGGAACCGGGCAGGCAACACAGCCTTCGGGACTCATGCTCTTGGCTGCAGAGAACAGTGTCTATCCCCCTAACTAAACTGTCCCTTACCACTACCACATTTCTTTTTGCTCCCCCCAGTTGAATGGCTCCCTGTACCATGGTGCTGTAGTCAGTTTGCTCATCTCCCTGCAGTCCCTGGTCTCATCCACACAGGGAGTAAGAACCTCGTAACAGTTGGACAAGAGCAAGGGCTGGGGCTCCTCCACCACTACCACCTGGTTCCCCATACCTGCCTCGCTCGTAGTCACACCCACCTGTCCCTGACCACGGACCAAATTTGAATTAATCTAAGAAGTGTGACTGTCTCCTGGGACACAGCATCTAGGTAACTCTCCCCCTCCCTGATGTGTCTCAGTGTTTGAAGCTCGGACTCCAGCTCATCAACACGGAGCCGAAGTTCCTCGAGCAACCAACACTTACTGCAAATGTGGTCGCCGTGGACTTCAATGGTGTCCACCAGCTCCCACATGTTGCAGCAGTAACACATCGCCTGCCCTGCCATCTCTAATGTATTTAATGAATTAAGTGTTTAAAAGTTTTGAACGTTAAGTTTTTAATCCCGGATCTTAATTTAAACCAATGCCCAAGAAAACAGAGAAATACTGACCAACCAATCACTTCCCTGCTTTCCTGTGACGTCACTCCTTGTTTTTGTTGTCAGGTCCACTGCCTCTACTCTCGGGCCTTCCGCTGCCGCGCTGTTTATTTGCTCCGCCTCCGCTCTTGCTCCCGCTCAGGTCCGCTGCCTCTGCCTTTTCCGTGATGTCACCTTTTATTTTTCTCAGAATGTGGTTGGGGGTTTCAGAGCCGAACTCCCACTGGTTCTCTGTCCCCTCTCATGCAGACTTTTAACTCCTGCTCTCCTGGAGGCTGACAAAGATAAAAAAAGAAAGGAGCACCTCCCTCCCCTCCTCACCGAACTCGCACGTTTACACTCTGTTCCAAGCTGCACTCTATCACAAACTGCACTCTAGCCTCCCTGATTTATACTACTGAGATTTATGAGTCACCTCTCTGGCAGCTGCAGATCCAGACCAGTTAATTAATTAACTAGCCCCACCCGCTCTCCAGCACAGAGCTTGCCTTGCCCTGCCCAAGCCTGGAAGAAACTTAAAACTTAAAAACAGTAAATTTAAGTTAAATGCTCATTGCAAGCACACAAGACTAGATTTTATATTTAAAAAATTAACCCTTAAGATTCACGGAGTACAGAAATCACCAAAAGCTGGTGCACAGTTACAAAAAGTAATCAAAAAGGCTAGTAAAATGTTGGCCTTTATCTCAAAGAGGGTTGTAGTACAAATGTGGAATTCTTCCCCACCCAACCCCCAATCCCGCCAACCGCCCCCCCCCCCCCCCCCCGGCTGCAAATGCTGGGGGTCAATTAAAATTTTCAAGACTGAGAGCGATAGATTTTCGTGAGGTAAGGGTATCAAGTAATATGGATCAAAGGCAGGATAACACTCCTGTGAAGCGCCTTGGGACGTTTTACTACGTTAAACGTGTTGTATAAATACAAGTTGTTGTTGTTGAGGTACAGATCAGCCATGATCTCATTGAATGGCAAAACAGGCTCAAGGGGCTAAATGGCCTTCCCTTGTTCCAATTTTCCAGTCACTTCACAGAGCAGCAAAGGGAGTGGACATTGAGCCTTTGTGAAAGTCTGGTCTAAGAGATGGGTTTTGAGAAGGAGAGGTTAAGGGAAGGAGTTCCAAAAAGTAGGGCTGGGACAGCTGCTCCAGGAGTGGAGTGGAAATCTAACAGGAGGGAATGTACAGGTGATATCAGTTATGGTTTGAAGGGTTTAGGATGAGACACAAGGCTAGAGAAGATTGCAGAGATAGGATGGGGGAAGGTTTTGTAGATGAGGATTTTAAATTTGATGTATTGAGGAATGGGGAGTCACTATAGCTCAGTGAAGACTGGGGAAGTGGGAGTAGAGACAGCAACAATAGATTGGATAAGGGTTTTGATGATCGTGGGGGTTAGATAGGGGCAAGGGTGGGCAACGATCTGAAGGCAAAGGCAAGCGGCCAAGATATGGAGTGTTAAGCTCAGCTTGAGGTTATGTACAGTCTTGTTCAGCTATGCAAGTGGCACAGAATCTGAGGACAATATCGAAAGTAAAAACCTCAAAACCATGAAAGGAACTAAAAATAGGAAGGTTTCCAGGCTCATTTTGTTTTTATCTAGAAGTTTGGAGAGGAGATAGCGGAGACACAGACAATAACTTTACAGAATTTTTTTGGAAACAGGAACTCTTAAGGACTGGAAGGATGTGGGAAACATAACACCTGTGTTCAACAAAAAGGGGCAGGAATAAACCAGAAAATGACAGGCCTTGCCTCTGTGGCACTTGTTGAGTTAACTGTTGGTCAATCACCTTCCTTCTCTCATTCACAACGGCGCTTCGCGTGAGCACAAAATACTCAATGATGTAAGTATACGGAACAGACTTTATTGATATCCAGCAGAGGTGATTGAACTAACTGTACACAGCGAATTGATTTTCAATTTCTCTATCTTTCCAGCTCTCCAACTAACTGTTGAAAAACATGCTCCTTTATACACCTTAGTTTGCCGACATCAAAAGGTACATGTCACAGAAAAGATAGTCTATTTACATGAACAGGCTTAGTTGTTCACTTCAAAAGATACTTCCCTGAAACAAGGCTTCCTGATTTCTGTTCTTGAATCCTTTGAGGAGTAGTTTTATTAACAGCTCATCTTGCAAAACATTCCTTCTATACTCTAGTTAATTGACCCCTCTGCCAATGTTTATTACACCAGTCACTAAAGTTATACTTTAATCATTTGTGATCAATGCTGTCCCAGTCATGGATTTCCTTGCTGAGGAATCCTGCTGCTTTCCTCTTTATTTTAGAAAGCCTTTTGCTCCAAGATACAAGGCAGTTTGATTATTAACCCTTAATTCTCCAAGGTGTCCAACAGCACTGTATACAAATAATTGGAAGTTCACTGCGTGACTGGGGTCCTGAGCTGCTGCAGTAGGGGGTCGTCATGGCAGTGTGTAGATGATGGAAAGTAACCCAAGTTCTCTACAGCAGAGACAGGGATATTCAGAAAATGGAAGTTGCAGCAAGCGATACTGGTTGGTAACTGGTATCATGCAGATATGAGGGACGACAGTTTAACAGGCCAATTCTACTGCTGATTTTGTTTGTTTTGATTCAGAGATGTTGCACTGCAAAGATGAGAGTTATGGATCAGCCCTTCCATTGGTCTAAAGATTAAAGATAGTGAAATTGGCCTTTGGCTGCAGTGCAGAACAGGCGATAACGAATCAGCAACCCGATTTCCATTAACTTCCATTTTGTACTTTCGCTGAAGACCAATTTCCTCTCCCTTGTGCCGAGAGTGCCTCTGTCACATCTCATCGCGTAGCCGCATATGTCTGTAGGAAATATCGGTGGCTGGAGGAAATGAAGGGTTACCTAATGGAGAAATTGGATATTTTATTGGTGATTTAACATGAACAAATCAAAAGTACTTTGATTCCATCAGTAATGAAATCATTCCAACCGCCACCCACCCCCCACCCCCCAACCCCCACTCCCCAGTAAAATGTACCAATCCCAAACTGGCAACTCAAAGGAAGCCCCAAATCAAACCTCTCCAAAACTTTTCTTTAGCTGGTTTGAGCCACCATTCCCTCCCCTCAGGTGAAAATTTGTCAAGAGTAAGATTAATAATGCAAGAAACCTCCAAAAAAAAATTGTGAATAAAGCACTTTTGTTGCCTCTATGGTGCAGATCCCTAGAAAACATTTTCATGCAGGCTTGTTCCTGGAAAACTTGGCTGGAGTTTGACTTGTTCGGACTTTTCCCCCACCCTTGAAATCGTCCAGGTTCCTCCTGATTGGCTGCAGTCTGCAAACCACAGCAAGCCATCGCTTCAGATTTTATGGCATCAAATTATAGTTTAATAGTCTCTCACTAATCTATTGAGTTTCATCACATATTGGAGCTGGAAAGGGAGGAGGGGGTCTTGCATTATATATTAGGATTTAATCATTGATCCAGACAATGCAAACCAGGACCCTTTGGACCTTATCGATGGACAACGTGCTCTTTGTGTTTATTAAAACAGATTTTACTAATTCAATGTGCAGGCCTGGGTCCTTCAGCTTTGTTTATTCCCACTAAACCAGGTCAGCAACTCAATAGCCCGATGCGCCCATCTCCTGCACCACTTCACTGGGCAGTATTTTTTTTTAATTCATTCACAGGATGTGGACATCGCCGGCTAGGCCAGCATTTATTGCCCATCCCTAATTGCTCGAGAAGGTGGTGGTGAGCTGCCTTCTTGAACCGCTGCAGTCTGTGTCGTGAAGGTGCTCCCACAGTGCTGTTAGGTAGGGAGGGAGTTACAGGATATTGACCCAGATACGGTGAAGGAAAGGAACTATACATTCAAGTCAGGATGGTGTGCAACTTTGAGGTGGTGGTGTTCTCATGCGCCTGCTGCCCTCGTCTTTCTAGGTGGTAGAGGTCGTGGGTTTGGGAGGTGCTGCCGAAGAAGTCTTGGCAAGTTGCTGCAGTGCATCTTATAGATGGTACACACTGCAGCCACGGTGCGTCATTGGTGAAGGGAGTGAATGTATCAGGTGGTGGATGGAGTGCCAATCAAGCGGACTGCTTTGTCTTGGATGGTGTCGAGCTTCTTGAGTGTTTTGGAGCTACATTCATCCAGGCAAGTGGAGAGTATTCCATCACACTCCTGACTTGTGCCTCGTAGGTGGTGGAAAGGCTGTGGGGAATCAGGAGATGAGACACTCGCCGCAGAATACCCAGCCTCTGACCTGCTCTTGTAGCCACAGTATTTACTGGTTCAGTTAAGTTTCTGGTCAATGGTGACCCCCAGGATATTTATGGTTGGGGATCTGATGATGGTACATAAGAACATAAGAAATAGGAGCAGGAGTAGGCCATTCGGCCCTTCGAGCCTGCTCCGCCATTCAATGAGATCATGGCTGATCTTCTGCCTCAACTCCATTCACCGGCCTTATCGCCATATCCCTTGATGCCCTTACTTGTCAGAAATCTATCGACTTCTGTTTTGAATATACCCAATGACTGAGCCTCCACAGCCCTCTGGGGTAGAGAATTCCAAAGATTCACCACCCTCTGTGTGAAGATATTTCTTCTCATCTCAGTCCTGAATGGCCTACCCTTTATCCTGAGGCTGTGGCCCCTGGTTCTAGACTCCCCAGCCAAGAGAAACATTCTCCCAGCATCCACCCTATCAAGCCCTGTAATAATTTTGTATGCTTCAATGAGATCCCCTCTCATTCTTCTGAATTCAAGAGAATACAGGCCTAGTTTACTCAATCTCTTCTCATACAACAGTCCCGCCATCCCAGGAATCAATCTTGTGAACCTTCGTTGCACTCCCTCAATGGCAAGTATATCCTTCCTTATGTAAGGAGACCAAAATTGTACACAGTACTCCAGGTGTGGTCTCACCAAGGCCCTATATAATTGGAATAAGACTTCTTTACTCCTGTACTCAAATCCTCTTGTAATGAAGGCCAGCATACCATTTGCCTTCCTAATGGCTTGCTGCACCTGCACATTCACTTGCAGTGACTCATGTACAAGGACACCCAGGTCCCTTTGAGCATCTGCGTTCCCCAATCTTTCACCATTTAGGAAATACTCTGCCTTTCTGTTTTTTCTACCAAAGTGGATAACTTCACATTTATCCACATTATAATCCATCTGCCATGCTCTCGCCCACTCACTGAGCCTGTCGAGATCCCCTTGAAGCCTTTTCAAACTGACACTGCCACCTAGCTTTGTGTCATCAGCAAATTTGGAAATGTTACATTTAGTCCCCTCATCCAATTCATTGATATAGATTGTAAATAGCTGGGGCCCAAGCACCGATCCTTGTGGTACCCCACTAGTCACAGCCTGCCATCCTGAAAAAGACCCGTTTATCCCTACTCTTTGTTTTCTGTCTGTTAACCAATTCTCAATCCATGCTAGTATATTACCCCCAATTCCATGTGCCCTAATTTTGTTCACCAGCCTCATGCGTGGGACCTCATCGAAGGCCTTCTGAAAATCCAAATACACCACATCTACCGGTTCGCCTTTGTCTACTCCACCAGTTAGATCCTCAAAGAACTCCAATAGGTTTGTCAAACAGGACTTCCCTTACATACATCCATGTCGACTCTGCCCAATCTTACTATTGGTTTCTAAGTGCCCAGTTATTGCATCCTTTATAATAGATTCCAGCATTTTCCCAACTACTGATATGAGGCTAAAAGGTCTGTAGTTGCCCATTTTCTCTCTCCCTCCTTTCTTAAATAGCGGGGTTACATTTGCTATCCTCCAATCTGCAGGAAACGTTCCAGAATCTGCAGAATTTTGGAAGTTGACAACCAATGCCATTGAATGTCAAGGGGCAGTGGTTAGACCTCTCTTGTTGGAGATAGTCATTGCCTGGCACTTGTGTGGTGTGAATGTTACTTGCCACTTATCAGCCCAAGCCTGAATGCTATCCAGGTCTTGCTGCATGCGGGCATGGACTGCTTCATTATCGGAGGAGTTACGGATGGAACTGAACATCGTGCAATCTTCAGCAATCGTCCCCAATTCTGACCTTATGATGGAGGGAAGGTCATTGATGAAGCAGCTGAAGATGGTTGGGCCTAGGACACTGCCCTGAGGAACTCCTGCAGCGACATCCTGGGGCTGAGATGATTGGCCTCCAACATTTACAACCATCTTCCTTTGTGCTAGGTATGACTCCAGCCAGAGGAGAGTCTTCCCCGATTCCCACTGACTTCAGTTTTACTCGGGCTCCTTGACGCCACACTCAGTCAAATGCTGCCTTGATGTCAAAGCCAGTCACTCTAACCTCATCTCTGGAAATCAACTTTTCTGTCCCTTTTTGGCTCAAGGCTATAATGAGGTCTGGAGAGGAATGGTCCTGGTGGTTAAAGCAGTTAAAAAAGCATACAGGATCCTGGGCTTCATAAATAGAGGCATAGAGTACAAAAGCAAGGAAGTTATGATGAACCTTTATAAAACACTGGTCCGGCCTCAACTGGAGTATTGTTTCCAATTCTGGGCACCGCACTTTAGGAAGGATGTGAAGGCCTTAGAGAGGGTGCAGAAAAGATTTACAAGAATGGTTCCAGGGATGAGGGACTTCAGTTACGTGGATAGACTGGAGAAGCTGGGGTTGTTATCCTTAGAGCAGAGAAGGTTGAGAGGAGATTTGATAGAGGTGTTCAAAATCATGAGGGATCTAGACAGAGTAGATAGAGAGAAACTGTTACTGTTGGTGGAAGGGTCAAGAACCAGAGGACACAGATTTAAGGTAATTGGCAGAAGAACCAAAGGCGACATGAGGAAAAACTTTTTTTACGCAGCGAGTGGTTAGGATCTGGAATGCACTGCCTGAAAGGGTGGTGGAGGCAGATTCAATCGTGGCTTTCAAGAGGGAATTGGATAAGTACCTGAAGGAAAACAATTTGCAGGGCTACGGAGAAAGGACAGGGGAGTGGGACTAGCTGAAGTGCTCTTGCAGAGACCCGGCATGGGCTCAACGGGCCGAATGGCCTCCTTCTATGCTGTAACCATTCTATGATTCTATGGCGGAACCCAAACTGAGCATCGGTGAGCAGGTTATTGGTGAGTAAATGCCGCTTGATAGCACTGTCGATGACACCTTCCATCACTTTGCTGATGATTGAGAGTAGAATAATGGGACGGTAATTGGACAGGTTGGATTTGTACTGCTTTTTGTGGACAGATATACCTGAGCAATTTTCCACATTGTCCGGTAGATGCCAGTGTTGTAGCTGTACTGGAACAGCTTGGCTCGAGGCGCGGCTAGTCCTGGAGCACAAGTCTTCAGCACGATAACCCGGATGTTGTCGAGGCCCATAGCCTTTGCTGTATCCAGTGCGCTCAGCCGTTTCTGGATATCACATAGAGTGAATCAAATTGGCTGAAGACTGGCATCTGTGATGGTGGAGACCTCAGGAGGAGGCCGATATGGATCATCCACTCGGCACTTCTGGCTGAAGATGGTTGCCAAAGCTTCAGTCTTGCCTTTTGCATTCACGTGCTGGGCTCCGCCATCATTGAGGATGAGGATGTTCATGGAGCCTCCTCCTACCGTTTGTTGTTTAATGGTCCACCACCATTCACAACTGGATGTGGCAGGACTGCAGAGCTCTGATCTGTTCCGTTGATTGTGGTATCGCTTAGCTCTGTCTATAGCATGCTGCTTCCACTATTTAGCATGCATGTAGTCCTGTGTTGTAGTTTCACTTGGTTGGCACCTGATTTTTAGGTACGCCTGGTGCTGCTCCTGGCATGCTCTTCTACATTGAACCTTATTGAACCAGGATTGGTCCCCTGGCTTGATGGTAATGGTAGAGTGAGAGATATGCCGGGTCATGAAGTTACAGATTGTGGTGCAATAAAATTCTGCTGCTGCTGATGGCCCACAGCGCCTCATGGATGCCCAGTTTGGAGCTGCTAGATCTGTTCTGAATCTATCCCATTTAGCACGGTGGCAGTGCCACACAACACGATGGAGGGTGTCCTCAGTGTGAAGATGGGATTTCATCTCTACAGTGACTGTGCGGTGGTCACTGCTACCAATACTGTCATGGACAGATGCATCTGCAACAGGTAGATTGGTGAGGACGAGGTCAAGTGGTGTTTTCCCTCGTGTTGGTTCTCTCACCACCTGTCGCAGGCCCAGACTGGCAGCTATGTCCCTTCAGGGCTCGGCCAGCTCGGTCAGTAGTGGTGCTACTGAGCCACTCTTGGGGATGGACATTGAAGTCTCCCACCCAGAGTACATTCTGTGCCTTTGCTACTCTCAGTGCTTCGTCCAAGTGGTGTTCACCATGGAGGAGTACTGATTCATCATCTGAAAGAGGAAGATAGGTGGTAATCAGCAGGAGGTTTCCTTGCCCATGTTTGATGTCATGAGACTTCATGGGGTCCGCAGTCAATGTTGAGGACTCCCAGGGCCACTCCCTCCTGGCTGTACACCACTCTGCCACCACCTCTGGTTGGTCTGTCCTGCCAGTGGGACAGGACCTACCCAGCGTTATTGATGGAGGAGTCTGGGCCGTTGGCTGAAAGCTTTGATTGTGAGTATGACTATGTCTGACTGGTGGTTGACTCGTCTGTGGGATAGCTCTCCCAATTTTTTCACAAGTCCCCAGATGTTAGTGAGGAAGACTTTGCTGGGATGACTGAGTTGGGTGTGCCTTTGTCATGTCTGAATCCGATGCCTAGGTCAATGCCGGGTGGTCTGTCCGGTTTTATTCTTGTACTTTGTCGTAGTGGTTTGATACAACTGAGTGGCTTGCTAGGCCAGTTCAGAGGGCAGTTAAGAGTCAACCACATTGCTGTGGGTCTGGAGTCACCAGGTAAGGACCGCAGGTTTCCTTACCTAAAGGATATGAGTGAACCAGATGGGTTTTTCCGGCAATCTGTTAAGTTTCACGGTCACCATTACTGATACTAGCTTTTTATTCCAGATTTATTTAATTAACTGAATTTAAATTCCCCAGCTGCCGTGGTGGGATTTGAACTCATGTCACCAGATCATTAGTCCTGGTCCAGTAACGTAACCACTATGTTACCACATACAGCCACATGGTCCGGGAACCGCTTGGGGTGGGGGAATAGAGAAAGACCATCAGTCTACAATGGTCTCAAGTCAGCCTGAGTGCTTCCCAGTCCTGCTGTGCCCACGTGACAAGAGAAACGTTGTACTTCAAATTGTGCCATGGTTTGGTTATTTTCTAACATGCTGAGTGGTTGAATCTCTTATTTATGTGGATCTGGGCATCTGAGAGAGAACATAAACACAAACACAAACAGCAGAGAAAGAGTAAAGTTTAAAGGTGGGGAATTCTGGATGGGCTGTTCATTATCTCGTGATTGAGGAGGAGTTGTGAATAAGAAGTCCGGAGCTGAGACACCTTTATACAGTCAGGACCTTTTTAGCTGTTATAGAAACCTTTGGTAAAATGGAAGGTTATTTTCATCTTTTCAAGTTTTGGGACCTTGTGTCAAAAGCTGCCCCCAGCCCCATCTGCTTACTCCGTATCCATCAGTAAACCGCTCTTCAGAATCTCTCTGCTAAGCTTAAAACAGATATTACAAAAAAGATATTAGAGTAGGAACATGTAAAACAGATTATTTAAAGCTGTATCTGCAACTGAAAGAGTAAAAGCAGGAAGCCATAATCTAGCTCATGTGCTTTAGCGTAACATCTGGTATTCCTGGTTTGCTGAGAAGTGGTCTAATTTCTTAATTGTCACCTTATTCATTATCTGTAGTGTTGGTCTGGCCTCAATAAAACCACTTTAGTGGCAAATAAAAAGTTTGTTTTTGAAACACACCCAATTAATATAGGCCAAAAATAAAAAGCATATACAAGAGAGATTGTGCAAGCAAGTGGGGAAAAAAGAACAAACTTGCATTTATACAGCGCATTTCATTACCTCAGTGTCCCAAAGTGTTTCATAGTCAATTTAGTATTTTTGAAGTGTAGTCACTGTTGTAATGTAGGAAACACGGAAGACAATTTTGTGCAGAGCAAGATCCCACAAACAGCAATCTGTTTTAGTGATGTTGGTTGATGGATAAATATTGGCCAGGACACTAGGATAATTCCTTTGCTCTTCTTCGAATAGTGACATGGGATCTTTTACATCAACCTGGGAGAGCAGACGGGGGCTAGGTTTAACGGCTCATCCAAAAGACAGCACCTCCGACAGTGCAACACTCCCTCAGTACTGCACTGGGAGTGTCAACCTGGATTATGGGCTCAAGTCTCTGGAGTGGGACTTGAACCCATGATCTCCTGACTCAGAGACGAGAGGGATACCCACTGAGCCATGGCTGACTAAGAGAGCTACAAAGACCAACAAAGAGATACAAAGAAAGTAATATGAGCTGCAAAAAGGGAATAAGAAAATAAATTTGCAACAGATATCAAAGCTATTAGACTTAATCTGTCTATTAAAGGGATACACAGGGAAAGGATTGGATGGGCCAAATGACCGCCTTCTGTGCTGTAATTTCGATGAGTCTATGATCTGCTGCCAGGTCTTGGTGATGGCATTGTGCCTGGACACCATCTACTGCCCGATATGATGCACTGTTGTCATTGGAGGTGCCTTAACTGAGAAACTTTCTTTGCACTCACCTCAAGTAGTACATCCATTTCACCTGCCACAAGAGAGGAGGTAGAGCATCGCGCCCCCTACAGCCTGTGTTGTGTCTCCCCATTAGGTGTTCTATCCTGTTGTTCACCTGTCGCTACTCAATAATGTATTGTTGTTCAATAGAAATTGCTTATGATCCACAGATGTGGTAAAAATGGTGTTGCCTTAGCCACATGCACTGATTTAAGTAGAAAATGCCCTACACGCACTCACACAATATAGATAAATGTACTTCACATGTGCATATTTACTTAAACATCTCACCATTCAATAACCAAGGAAGTAAAGCAGCCACAACCATCAAAAAACACACACACACACTGCTTTTCATTTTACAAACGCACAAAAAGGTTAAAGTTCACATGCATGCACCCTGCAGATATGCGATTAGAGATCACATGACCAATGACGGTGTCTGTTACCCACTGTTTCTTTACTAATCAGAAATACAATTAGCCACATCTGGATTCCCAATTAGCCACATGTGGCTAGTGGCTAACATACTGGACAACACTGCAATAGTGTCCTCTACATCACCAGACAATGCAGAAAGTCGACATAAATCTGGAGAATATGGCCTGAGCCACAGTCCAAGAGGAGCAATGGAGGGAGCATGAATGTGGTCCTCTGCCTACAGTAGGTTGAGGGAAAGGAAAGTCGACATTTTCCAATCACATCTCACCCTACACGGACCTTTCCGACAAGGACTGGCACAAAGCCACCACAAACCACGCATTTGGTTCCGCAAGGATCGGTGCTTGGGCCCCAGCTATTCACAATCTATATCAATGATTTGGATGAGGGGACTAAATGTAACATTTCCAAATTTGCTGATGACACAAAGCTCGGTGGCAGTGGCAGTTGCGAAGAGGCTTCAAGGGGATCTCGACAGGCTCAGTGAGTGGGCGAGAACATGGCAGATGGAATATAATGTGGATAAATGTGAAGTTATCCACTTTGGTAGAAAAAACAGAAAGGCAGAGTATTTCCGAAATGGTGAAAGATTGGAGAATGCAGATGCTCAAAGGGACCTGGGTGTCCTTGTACATGAGTCACTGAAAGTGAGTGTGCAGGTGCAGCAAGCCATTAGGAAGGCAAATGGTATGCTGGCCTTCATTACAAGAGGATTTGAGTACAGGAGTAAAGAAGTCTTACTCCAATTATATAGGGCCTTGGTGAGACCACACCTGGAGTACTGTGTACAATTTTGGTCTCCTTACCTAAGGAAGGATATACTTGCCATAGAGGGAGTGCAACGAAGGTTCACGAGATTGATTCCTGGGATGGCGGGATTGTCGTATGAGAAGAGATTGAGTAAACTAGGCCTGTATTCTCTTGAATTCAGAAGAATGAGAGGGGATCTCATTGAAGCATACAAAATTATTACAGGGCTTGATAGGGTGGATGCTGGGAGAATGTTTCCCTTGGCTGGGGAGTCTAGAACCAGGGGCCACAGCCTCAGGATAAAGGGTAGGCCATTCAGGACTGAGATGAGAAGAAATTTCTTCACACAGAGGGTGGTGAATCTTTGGAATTCTCTACCCCAGAGAGCTGTGGAGGCTCAGTCATTGGGTATATTCAAAACAGAAGTCGATAAATTTCTGACAGGTAAAGGCATCAAGGGATATGACGATAGGGCTGGTGAATGGAGTTGAGGCAGAAGATCAGCCATGATCATATTGAATGGCGGAGCAGGCTCAAAGGGCCGAATGGCCTACTCCTGCTCCTATTTCTTATGTTCTTATGTTCTGCTCTGGCCGCCAGTCTTTCGTAGGAACACAAGTAGGCTAGTCAGCCCCTCGAGCCTGTTCAGCCATTCAATGGGTTCATGGCTGATCTGTATCTTAACTCCATCCACCTGCCTTGACTCCATATCCCTTTATACCCTTGTCTAACAACAATCTATTGCTCAGATTTAAAATTATTAACTGAGCTAGCATCTACTGCTTTTTGTGGGAGAGAATTCCACACTTCTACCCTAACCCAAAGCCACAACCAGTTTTCCCATCCTGTTCAACCCAACCCAGGCCTACTGTCAAATGGGGCAAGAACTTCCTGCCACCCACAGCAAACATCAGGAGAAGGACATGTGCCGAGCAGGGATGGTGGATGCACAGTGTCTCGAGTTAGGAAAAAGCCAAGTGTTATGTGTGTCCCTTTCTGCAGGCCCATCTCCCCCAAGGCCACAACTTGACCTCAGAATGGGTACAGTCCCACCCAGTCCCCACCTGGCTCCAGGTACCACTACAACCTGGTGGCCAATGAGAAACCTCCAACTGCTGCCCCCTGCGACATGAGCCTCCTATGACAGATGTGAACTTGCTGACTGGAAACTGCACCCAAGCACAATAACTGACCAGTTGTACAGGATCCACAGTGTAACCATCTCCAAGTATGTTGTACGAACCCTCAGTCAAGTCAAGGAAGCGCAATAGCGAACTTCCTGTTGCTGTCACAGCCTTGCCCCACAACAGAAATGGAGCAAGCATGTTCTCCAATTTCATTCTTGTTGCTGCAAGGAGCTGCCAAACTGCTAGACAGAAAGATTGGAGGCAAAGTCATGTTCAAGTTGCTGTCCTGTGATAACCAGCTCCAAGCAGCTGCAGCAAAGACATGAACAAACAAAAGAAAACTGAAAATGCTGGCATTTTGTTTTTTGTAGCTTGTTATCTGTAACACTGCAGTCTTCAAAAGGTTTGCACAATGAAATCAATGTCAAAATTAGCAGTCAGCCAGCAAGAACAAACAGATAAACAGACTAATGCTGTCCGATTAAAGCTGCTTATCTTAAGAGTATTAACTTCGCATTGATGGAAATGTCAGGTAAATTTTCACCATGAGTGAGATTTTTTGAGCAAAAAGACTGAGATTGCAAGCCAGTTCAAAGCAGAGTTGGTTTACTTAGTTAATAGTAAGACAGAAATAGTCGGTGGTTAACCAGACCAATAAGAAATGACAAGTCTTACACACTAGCTAGCAGCAAGATTGTGTAGGCCCCTCATTTAATCTCGTCTGATCCTGCACTAGCAATTTGTAAATTATTACATCAGCACCAGATTGGCAGCACAGTCCCTATCAGCAGTCAGCAGCAGTAGATCCAACAGTGTAAAATGGTGCTTTTAATCTCCAGCTGCACATCAGTCTTGTTCCACATTATCACACACAAGTAAAGTGCACCTCTTGCTGGTACTCACAAGGAAAATGATTTATCTCATCTCTTTGTGCATTCAGAAATTATCGAATAATATTGGTGTCAGTTTGGCTCAGTGGGTAGCACTCTCACCTGACTCAGAAGGATGTGGATTCAAGCACCACGCCAGCCCCTGATCTAGACTGACAATCCCAGTGCAGTACTGAGCTGAACTGTCAGAGGGGCAATACTGAGGGAGCGCCGCACTGTCAGAGGGGCAGTACTGAGGGAGTGCTGCACTGTCAGAGGGGCAGTACTGAGGGAACGCCGCACTGTCGGAGGGGCAGTACTGAGGGAGCGCCGCACTGTCGGAGGGGCAGTACTGAGGGAGCGCCGCACTGTCGGAGGGGCAGTACTGAGAGAGTGCCGCACTGTCGGAGGGGCAGTACTGAGGGAGCGCCGCACTGTCGGAGGGGCAGTATTGAGGGAACTCCGCACTGTCAGAGGGGCAGTACTGAGGGAGTGCTGCACTGTCGGAGGGGCAGTACTGAGGGAGCGCTGCACTGTCGGAGGTGCCGTCTTTCAGATGAGACGTTAAACCAAAGCCTCGTCTGCCCTCTCAGGTGGATGTAAAATATCCCGCAGGACTATTTAAAGATGATGCGGAGATGCCGGTGTTGGACTGGGGTGGACAAAAGTGAGAAGTCACACAACACCAGGTTATAGTCCAACAGTTTTATTTGAAATCACGAGCTTTCGGAACGCTGCTCCTTCATCAGGTAAAGTGAGGGAATACAAATCAGATACAAAGCATATATAGACAGAGAACAATGTGTTTCTGACTGCCCTCCATCACACCTCGGCAGAGATACAATCAGTCAGGAAGGCATTACATCAAAGACACAGCAAAATACAGCTAAGACAATGAGGTGGGGTCACAGGGGGTCCAACGTGTCAAATGCTGCAGTCTGCAGTTAAGCTTTTTACTTTTTTTAAAACTGGAAATCACATCTGTGAACAAGACAACGACGACTGGAGTCTGGATGACTCTACGTCATGTAGCATGACATGAAACCAAGATCCCGGTTGAGGCCATCCTCATGGGTGCGGAACTTGGCTATCGGTTTCTGCTTGATGATTTTGCGTTGTTGTGTGTCTCGAAGGCCGCCTTGGAGAGCGCTTACCCGCAGATCCGAGGCTGAATGTCCTTGACTGCTGAAGTGTTCCCCGACTGGGAGGTAACAATCCTGCCTGGCGATTGTTGCGCAGTGTCCGTTCATACGTTGTCTCAGTGTCTGCATGGTCACACGACAACGCAAAATCATCGAGCAGAAACTGATAGCCAAGTTCCGCACCCACGAGGACGGCCTCAACCGGGATCTTGGTTTCATGTCACGCTACATGGCGTAGTCATCCAGACTCGAGTCGTCGTTGTCTTGTTCACAGATGTGATTTCCAGTTTTTAAAAAAAGTAAAAAGCTTAACTGCAGACTGCAGCATTTGACACGTTGGACCCCCTGTGACCCCACCTCATTGTCTTAGCTGTATTTTACTGTGTCTTTGATGTAATGCCTTCCTGACTGATTGTATCTCTGCCGAGGTGTGATGGAGGGCAGTCAGAAACACATTGTTCTCTGTCTATATATGCTTTGTATCTGATTTGTATTCCCTCACTTTACCTGACGAAGGAGCAGCGCTCCGAAAGCTCGTGATTTCAAATAAAACTGTTGGACTATAACCTGGTGTTGTGCGACTTCTCATTTTTATTTAAAGATGAGCAGTGGATTTCTCCTGTTTATCTTGGTCAACATTTATCCCTCTACCAACATCTCGCTGCTGTTTTTTGGGATCTTGCTGTGTGCAAAGTGAATGCTACATTTTCTTACAAAAAAGATAGCGTGCGCTTCAATTAATTGGCTGCTCATCGCTTTGGGACATCCTGAGGATGTGAAAGATGCTGAATAAAAGCAAGTTCATCCTTTCTCAGAAAGGACCATTTCTCCCTGATATAATGATCATATAAAATACCATTGGCAACCAAAAAGCTAGTCTGTGTTTCCCTTACACAAAACACAGTGCAGGGTTTTAAGCACAGAATCTGTTTACTTTGCCAGCTGCAATACAACTTTTCAGCTGTCACTTATTTCAAAAAGATATAAATTATGGTATCTGCTGGTGACGGACTAAAGGATGTGTTGCAGGGAGTTCTGGAATTATGCACCAATAGCATTCATTGCACATTTTGGAAAGAGGTTACTGTAGATTTTCTTTATTCAAAGTTACTTTATTACTGAGTTTTAGCCACTAACCCCACCAATAACTTCTTACAGACATCGCCTCCTTTTCAACTCTCACTTCATCAGATCGCTGCACACATTCAGATTAAAAAGGGGAAGTTCACAGTAGGAATTCCTGCAGTTTCTCACACTGCTGACCGACAGAATCCACACATTCTGTGGGAAAGTTGATCAGAATGGAAAATGGACAGGCAAAAACTCCTTTCAGAGAAGTTGATTATTGTTTAATATACAATTTGTGTCACATTTACTGGGGCAGAACAGGAGGCTCCGAGAGTGCGGCAACTCATTGGTGTGGGAAAGACTGACTATGAAATATACACTTCACCTGAGGAAGGGGTGTAAGCTCCGAAAGCTTGTGATTTCAAATAAAACTGTTGGACTATAACCTGGTGTTGTGCGACTTCTCATTTATGAAATAAGATTATTCACTCAATATTGACCAACAGTCACTAACATGAGGTGAGATTCTTCACTGCTTTTCATCCAAGGCTCAATTTACAAAAAAACAGAATCCTACCAATTCACAAGCTTTAAAGGATCACCAATAATTACAAGATTGCGCAGGAATATTTTCTTTCCAACGCCCTTATCAAAAACTACACACAAGACTCGACGAAGCTGTGCCTTGTGCAAAGTGTAAACAACAAGCCGTTGGCACCGAGCCAGTTGCCCCATTTCACACCTTTCACAGTCGCCCAGAGACGCGGGCAGGAACATCGCTAAATCACCTCAGCCTCTCAACAAGTTTCAACACGGGAAGAAGTTCAACGAGAAAACAATCCTGGAAATGCACAACAGGTCGGCGACTTTAGCAAAGAACCTTCCCGCAGTCCCACTCGCCGCTCCGGGAGTCGGTCCGACCCGCTGCACCGCTCCCTGGAGCTCCGACACCGGGAATGACCACAAACTGGAGCCGAGGCGGAATGTGGGAAAGTTGGAGGCGGATTCGAGCAGGAATGGCTCTGGAGATCGAGACTGGGCTGGCAAACGCGGCGCCGGTCCCCGGTGGGTGATTCCCGGTTCCCGGTGCCGGTCCGACCTCCCCCCGCGGGTTGGGGTTTCACGGGCGGGGACTCACTCGCTGTCCCTCCGGCGAAGGTCACTCACCCAGCGGCGGATCGCGGTCCGGAGCCCGCTCCAGTCCATCGCCGCTCCGGCTCCCGGTGCGCAGCACTCGGCTCTAATCCGCTGCCACACGGCGCATGTTCCGGCTCCGCCCGCCTGGCTCTGCCCCGCGGCCTGAAGCGAACCAGCGGCTGCCGCCTGGCCGGAGTCCCGGAGCCCCGGAGTGGGGCAGCACCGGCGCAACAGGCGGGCAGTAGCGGCGCAGCAGACAGACGCTGAATGATTCGCGGCGAAAGTCTCTGGGAATCTTGAAACAAAATCTAATGGGAGGGCGGATCTTCAGCCTCTAGTTAATATTAATATTTAATATTAGCAGCGCTGCCCTCTCGCTGTTTGCAGCCAATCAAAGGACTTGCTGTCTCAGAAGGGCAAGACTGATGTCACACATGTTTTGGGCCAGCATTTACTGCAGAGTTGCACCTGTTTACAGCACAGGAACAGGCCATTCGGCCCTACTGGTCCGTGCTGGTGTTTCTGCTCCACACCAGCCTCCTCTCACCCCTCTTCCTTTCACCCTATCGTGCGGAGATGCCGGCGTTGGACTGGGGTGGACAAAAGTGAGAAGTCGCACAACACCAGGCTATAGTCCAACAGTTTTATTTGAAATCACAAGCTTTCGGAGCTGCTGCCCCTTCACCTGACGAAGGGGCAGCAGCTCCGAAAGCTTGTGATTTCAAATAAAACTGTTGGACTATAACCTGGTGTTGTGCGACTTCTCACTTTTTTTCACCCTATCAGCATATCCTTCTATTCCTTTCTCCCTCATGTGCTTATCTCGCTTCCCCTGTCGCCGGCATTGGAATAATATTGGTGTCAGTTTGGCTCAGTGGATAGCACTGTTTAATTTCCGTACAGCTTTGCACTGGAACTTGCTGTCAGTGGGAGACAGAAACAGTGCAACGCCCTCTACAGGGCAAGCAACCGAGTCTCTCCTTAACCAATCAGATTGAAGAATCATTAACGAGCAGCGCAATCTGAACCAGGAAGTGTTGGAATCGTGAATTCAATGTCAAATCAGGCACAGAAAGCAAAGTAAAGAAAGATGGGATTTAGAGAGATTAAAGAGGCAGGAATTTTTTTAAATAAAAATATTCCTTTTTTATTTTTTGAAATCTCCAACAATAATTAAAATCTGTAACATTCACTGTTCTATATCAGATATTCTCTCATGTTTAAGCATTACCATTCAATCTTATAAGTGGACTTTGTGTCCGCTATGACCCGGAGTGCGCCTTTACACCTTTACTTCCCAATGTCTAGTAAACGATAGCATGACCTTGGGATCGCAACATAGGCCTCTGCTGCATGTACTGGATACTATGATCACACATGTACCACCACTTGTTCTCTCCTGTCTTTACAGAAGTTGGACTAAAAAGCACACTCGTGAGATGAGGTATTATAAACCAACAAACTGATTTAAAATGAAATATATATTCAGTGTGAGTTTCAATTCCCTACTACTCTTCATTCCATAAAAAGAAATCAAATATGCAACTCTACCGCTGCTCTTACCAAAACTCATTTTCAAGCTAACTGCTACTGTCTTTAGGGTAGAAAGAGTGTGGATTCACATCACTGCTATTTTAGAGCCTTTATGTGTCTCTGACTGATTCACACTGACCCTCTTTCTCTCTACAGCAACACTAATTGCTGTAAACCAAAACATTCTCTCTCCGGGATGTTTACAGTGTTGTTATTGTGGTTTTTTAAAATTTCAGCCAATCAAAAAGTATGACACCAGGACGTGTTACCACATCATAATGCAGAATTTGTGATTCCAAAGCACCATGGACAGGAATTATTGTACTATTTTTTAATATATGAACAGTGAATCTCCAGTAGTATTGATCATGGAAAGTTGTTAGACTCTGGGGCAGAGCTTTGTCTTCATTCCCTGGGCTGTAATCTGATGAGTGGATTGGCTGTCTGTAATAGAACCTGCATGATTTTGAAGGAATGAGCGGTCGCACAACTTAGAGGGAACGTTGCTCTCCACCTCTTTCTGTTTAAGATGCTCCTTAAAAACCTACCTCTTTGACCAAGCTTTTGGTCACCTGTCCTAATATCTCCTTATGGGGCTCAGTGTCAAATTTTGTCTGATAAACGCTCCTGTGAAGCGCCTTGGGACGTTTTACTATGTTAAAGGCGCTGTGTAAATGCAAGTTGTTGTGGGTGGGAACCTGGTTCTTTGGGGATTCTTGCCCGTTTGCTGCGGCCTTTTAAATTCAGTGGACTGGGGACGGCGGGGGAGGGGATTAATGGACAGATCTTCTGCCCTGCTCCCCCACTAAATCAAGGAAGCATGTTGGGCGGCGGGGGTTCTCAGGCTTCCTGGGTATCCCATCAATTACTACATCAGTAACTCACCAGCAGGGAGCTGCTGTGAGTCCCACAGGAATCTTTGAAGCAGTCACAAACTTTCATTAAAGAAAGGGAATCGGTCCCGGAGTGGATCCACCGCTTCACTCTGAGACAATGCACTGGGAGTAAAGATTGCTTTTCTGATTTTTTTTCTTCTCCAAAAAATGGCCTGTGGGCAGGGGCTTTGGCCTGTGGGCTGGGTGTGTGCTCTGGGCAGGGCTTTGGGCTCTGGGCAGAGCTTGGATGGTGGGCGGGGTTTGGGCTGTGGGTGGGGTAACATAAGAACATAAGAAATAGGAGCAGGAGTAGGCCATTTGGCCCTTCGAGCCTGCTCCGCCATTCAATAAGATCATGGCTGATCTGATCTTGGCCTCAACTCCACTTTTCCGCCCGCTCCCCATAACCCTTGACTCCCCTGTAGCTCAAATGTCTATCTCTGCCTTGAATATATTCAATGACTCTGCCTCCACAGCTCTCTGGGGTAGAGAATTCCAAAGATTCATGACCCTCTGAGAGAAAAAATTCCTCCTCATCTCCGTTTTAAATGGGCGACCCCTTATTCTGAAACTATGCCCCCTAGTTCTAGATTCCCCCACAAGGGGAAACATCCTCCCTGCATCTACCCTGTCAAGCCCCCTCAGAATCTTATATGTTTCAATAAGATCACCTCTCATTCTTCTAAACTCCAATGAGTATGGCCCAACCTGCTCAAACTTTCTTCATAAGACAACCACTTCATCTCAGGAATCAACCTAGTGAACCTTCTCTGAACTGCCTCCAATGCAAGTATTTCCCTCCTTAAATAAGGACAGCAAAATTGCACGCAGTACTCCAGGTGTGATCTCACCAGCGCCCTGTACAATTGTAGCAAGACTTCCCTACTTTTATACTCCATCCCCCTTGCAATAAGGGCCAACATTCCATTTGCCTTCCTAATTACTTGCTGTACCTGCATGCTAACTTTTTGTGTTTCATGTACGAGGACCCCCAGATCCCTCTGTACCGCAGCATTTTGTAGTCTCCCTACATTTAAATAATAATTTGCTTTTTTATTCTTCCTACCAAAGTGGATAACCTCACATTTTCCCACATTATACTCCATCTGCCAAATTTTGACCCACTCACTTAACCTATCTATATCCCTTTGCAGACTCTTCGTGTCCTCCTCACAACTTGCTTTCCCACCTATCTTTGTATCATCAGCAAATTTGGCTACAGTACACTCTGTCCCTTCATCCAAGTCATTAATATAGATTGTAAATAGTTGTGGCCCCAGCACTGATCCCTGTGGCACTCCACTAGTTACAGTTTGCCAACCTGAAAATGACCCATTTACCCTGACTCTGTTTCCTGTTAGTTAGCCAATCCTCTATCCATGCTAATATATTACCCCCAACCCTATGAGCTCTTATCTTGTGCAGTAACCTTTTATGTGGCACCTTATTGAATGCCTTCTGGAAATCCAAATACACTACATCTACTGGTTCTCCTTTATCCACCCTGCTCGTTACATCCTCAACGAACTCGAGTAAATTTGTCAAACACGTGTGTGCTGTGGGCGGGATTTGGGTGGTGGGCGGGGCTTGGGCAGTGGACGGGGTGTGTGCTGTGGGCAGGGCTTGGGCGGTGGGCAGGACTTGGGCAGGGGGTGTGCTGTGAGCAGGGCTTGGGCGGTGGGCGGGGTTTGTGCAGTGTGTGGGGTGTGTGCTGTGGGCAGGGCTTGGGCGGTGGGCTTGGGCAGTGGGTGGGACTTGGGCAGGGCATGTGCTGTGGGCGGGGATTGGGGCAGGCGGCCCTGATGGACCCTTGCGGGTGCAATGTGCCCCTGGCTGTGTAAATGATTCCATCCCCGGGGCATCTCCAGCTGGGGCAGGAGGTTCAATTCTGCCGATCTCTTGGGGCCACCAGTTTATTCAGCACAATCACTGTCCCAGTGTCGCACAATCTCCAGCACGGTTGTTGTTAGGATGGTAAAGACCAGGACACCAACCACCTTACACCACTGATACTGAAGTGGAGACTGACTTTTATTGGTTTCCTTTGGGTGTGGCAGGTTTCATAAATAAATAGTCAGCTGCATGAACTCTTGATTTTATTCATTTATTGCAGAGTGAGATTTTGAAAGTTGTAAAACAGCAGCCTCTTAAAGTTCACAGGTTTTAAACTGAGGTAGAACATTGTAGGAAAATTGGAAGCAAATCAAACAACATAGAATAGGGTTAAAAGTCAAATTCCTTTGAATTTGGGAATTCTTAAAAAGACAATAATTTTTATGGTTTAAACACTGAAAGCCTAATTTACCAGCGCAATCAGTCGGCCAGCCTGCCCTGTGTTTATGAACACCGTAATAAAAGCATCGAACCAAGGAGACTCCTCGCTGAAAACATAACTTGGTTCAATTCCCAAGAAAGCTTTTGAAAAACAAATCAGACTTTCCCTTGGTTTTCAATCACTAATCCTTTATAAGGAAAGCCTTCCTGTAAGAGCATGCTATGAATGGCCTTTATGTCCGTGGGGCTGCTTGAGATTAGACGATCAGACACCAAAACAATTTCAATAAATGTAGCAAGGTCCTAAATGTGTTTTGAAACAGAATCCTAGGTAAATCATTTCCTTTGGATCCTTTTACCCGAGATTCAGAATGACAAAGACTGAGGACATTCGGTCAGCGAGAGAAAGATTAAAGAAGATAACAAACTTAGAGCCGACCATTTTAGCAACAGAACGAATTTGAGCAGGAAGACAAGCTCAAAGTGAAAATTGTGACCAATTAGTTTGGTAACGGTTAAGATGAAACAGAAAATGATGCCTGTCGAACTAAAACCAGGAAGAGAGGATTCCCTAAAAGCATTTCAACAGAGGGACAGCACCAGATTGGCACAGAAGAGGATTCAATGCTGACCTTTTGGTCTGACCATTTCTGTCATAAGCCTTTTTACTAAAACTGATACTATTTACTAATCTGTCTATTCAATGAGACTTTAATCAGAGGCACCATCTGCCTGCTCAACAACAACAACAACTTGTATTTATATAGCGCCTTTAACGTAGTAAAACGTCCCAAGGCGCTTCACAAGAGTATTATAAGACAAAAAATTTGACACCGAGCCACATAAGGAGTTATTAGGGCAGAGGTAGGTTTTAAGGAGTGTCTTAAAGGAGGAAAGAGAGGTAGAGGCGAAGAGGTTTAGGCAGGGAATTCCATGGTTTAGGGCATAGGCAACAGAAGACACGGCCACCAATGGTTGAGCGATTATAATCAGGGATGCTCAAGAGGGCAGAATTAGAGGAACGCAGATATCTCTGGGGGTTGTGGGGCTGGAGGACATTACAGAGATAGGGAGGGGCGGGATTTGAAAACAAGGATGAGAATTTTGAAATTGAGGCGTTGCTTAACCAGGAGCCAATGTAGGTCAGCGAGCACAGGGGTGATGGGTGAAGGGGACTTGGTGCGAGTTAGGACACGGGCAGCAGAGTTTTGGATGACCTCAAGTTTACGTAGGGTAGAATGTGGGAGGCCAGCCAGGAGTACATTGGAATAGTCAAGTCTAGAGGTAACAAAAGGTATGGATGAGGGTTTCAGCAGCGGATGAGCTGAGGCAAGGGTGGAGACGGGCGATGTTACAGAGGTGGAAATAGGCGGTCTTAGTTATGCTGCGGATATGTGGTCGGAAGCTCATTTCAGGGTCAAAATTGACACCAAGGTTGCGAACAGTCTGGTTCAGCCTCAAACAGATGCTAGGGAGAGGGATGGAGTCAGTGGCTAGGGAACGGAGTTTCTGGCAGGAACCGAAAACAATGGCTTCAGTCTTCCCAATATTTAATTGGAGAAAATTTCTGCTCATCCAGAACTGGATATCTGACAATTTAGAGGCCATGGAGGGGCCGAGAGAAGTGGTGGTGAGGTAGAGCTGGGTGTCATCAGCATACATGTGCTCAGGTGGTTGTAAAAGATCCCATGATCTTATTTGCTATATAATTGCAAGTTTGTTGTTGTTATGCACTGTTATAGTATTACATGGTTACATGGCATTTACAGCACAGAAACAGGCCATTTGGCCCAACAGGTCCATGCCGGTGTTTCTGCTCCACATAAGCATCTGCCCACCCTTCCCCATCTAACCCCATCAACATATCAACAACAACTTGTATTTATATAGCGCCTTTAACATAGTAAAACCGCTACAGAAAACAATAATAAGAATAAAACCGGCCGGACCACCCAGCATCGACCTCGGCACCAACTTCAGACACGACAACGGCACACCCAGCCCAGTCGACCCTGCAAAGTCCTCCTCACTAACATCTGGGGACTTGTGTCAAAATTGGGAGAGCTGTCACACAGACGAGTCAAGCAACAGCCTGACATAGTCATACTCACAAAATCATACCTTTCAGCCAATGTCCCAGACTCCGTCATCACCATCCCTGGGTATGTCCTGTCCCACCGGCAGGAGAGACCCACCAGGGGTGGTGGCACAATGGTATACAGTCGGGAGGGCGTGGCCCTGGGAGTCCTCAACATTGACTCCGGACCCCATGAAGTCTCATGGCTTCAGGTCAAGCATGGGCAAGGAAACCTCCTGCTGATTACCACCTACCGCCCTCCCCCAGCTGATGAATCTGTACTCCTCCATGTTGAACACCACTTGGAAGAAGCACTGAGAGTAGCAAGGGCACAGAATGTACTCTGGGTGGGGGACTTCAATATTCATCACCAAGAGTGGACCGAGCTGGCTGAGTCCTGAAGGACATAGCTGCCAGACTGGGCCTGTGGCAGGTGAAGAGAGAACCAACATGAGGGAAAAGCTGACTTGACCTCGTCCTCACCAATCTACCTGTCACAGATGCATCTGCCCATGACAGCATTGGTAGCAGTGACCACCGCACAGTCATTGTGGAGACATAGACCCGTCTTCGCACTGAGGACACCCTCCATCGTGTTGTGTGGCACTACCACCATGCTAAATGGGACAGATTCAGAACAGATCTAGTAGCTCAAAACAGGGCATCCATGAGGCGCTGCGGGCCATCAGCAGCAGCAGAATTGTATTCCAACACAATCTGTAACCTCATGGCCCGGCATATGCTTCACTCTACCATTACCATCAAGTCAGGGGACCAACCCTGGTTCAATGAGGAGTGCAGAAGAGCATGCCAGGAGCAGCACCAGGTGTACCTAAAAATGAGGTGCCAACCTGTGGTAGCTACAACTCAGGACTACGTGCATGCTAAACAGCGAAAGCAGCATGCTATAGACAGAGCTAAGCGATACCACAATCAATGGATCAGTTCAAAGCTCTGCAGTCCTGCCACATCCAGTCGTGAATGGTGGTGGACAATTAAGCAACTAACCGGAGGAGGAGGCTCCATGAATATCCCCATCCACAATGATGGCGGAGCCCAGCACGTGAGTGCAAAAGACAAGGCTGAAGTGTTTGCAACCACCTTCAGCCAGAAGTGCCAAGTGGATGATTCATATTGGCCTCCTCCTAATGTCTCCACCATCGCAGAAGCCAGTCTTCAGCCAATTCAATTCTCTCCACGTGATATCAAGAAATGGCTGAGCGCACTGGATACAGCAAAGGCTATGGGCCCCGACAACATCCCGGCTATCGTGCTGAAGACTTGTGCTCCAGAAATAGCCGTGCCTCTAGCCAAGCTGTTCCAGTACAGCTACAACACTGGCATCTACCTGACAATGTGGAAAACTGCCCAAATATGTCCTGTTCCCAAAAAGTAGGACAAATTCAATCCGGCCAATTACCACCCCATAAGCCTACTTTTAATCATCAGCAAAGTGATGGAAGGTGTCATCAACAGTGCTGTCAAGCGGCACTTGCTCACCAATAACCTGCTCACCGATGCTCAGTTTGGACTCCGCCAGACCTCATTTCAGCCTTAGTCCAAACATGGAGAAAAGAGCTGAATTCCAGAGGTGAGGTAAGAGTGACTGCCCTTGACATCAAGGCAGCATTTGACCGAATGTGGCATCAACTAGCCCTAGTAAAATTGAAGTCAATGGGAATCAGGGGGAAAACTCCCCAATGGCTGGAGTCATACCTAGCACAAAGGAAGATGGTTGTGGTTGTTGGAGGTCAATCATCTCAGCCTCAGGGCATTGCTGCAGGAGTTCCTCAGGGCAGTGTCCTGGGACCAACCATCTTCAGCTGCTTCATCAATGAATTTTCCTCCATCATAAGGTCAGAAATGGGGATGTTCGCTGATGATTGCACAGTGTTCAGTTCTATTTGAAACTCCCCAGATAATGAAGCAGTCCATGCCTGCATGTAACAAGACCTGGACAACATTCAGACTTGGGCTGATAAGTGGCAAGTAACATTCGCGCCACACAAGTGCCAGGCAATGACTACCTCCAACAAGCGAGAGTCCAACCACCGCCCCTTGACATTCAACGGCATAAACATTACCGAATCCCCCACCATCAACATCGTGGAGGCCACCATTGACCAGAAATTTAACTGAACCAGCCACATAAATACTGTGGCTACAAAAGCAGGTCAGAGGCCGGGTATGCTGTGGCGAGTGTCTCACCTCCTGACTCCCCAAAGCCTTTCCACCATCTACAAGGCACAAGTCAGGAGTGTGATGGAATACTCTCCACTTGCCTGGATGAGTGCAGCTCCAACAACGCTCAAGAAGCTCGACACCATCCAGGAGAAAGCAGCCCACTTGCTTGGCACCCCATCCACCACTTTAAACATTCACTCCCTCCACCACCGGTGCACCGTGTACCATCTACAAGATGCATTGCAGCAACTCGCCAAGGCTTCTTCAGCAGCACCTCCCAAACCCGTGACCTCTACCACCTAGAAGTACAAGGACAGCAGGCGCATGGGAAAACCATCACCTGCAAGTTCCTCTCTAAGTTACACACCATCCTGACTTGGAAATATATCGCCGTTTGTTCATCGTCGCTGGGTCAAAATCCTGGAACTCCCTCCTTAACAGCACTGTGGGAGTACCTTCACCACACAACTGCAGTGGTTCAAGAAGGCCGCTCACCATCACCTTCTCAAGGGCAATTAGGGATGGGCAATAAATGCTGGCCTTGCCAGTGATGCCCACATCCCAGGAATGAATTTAAAAAAATCTCATGGCTCCTCACAGGAGCTTAATCAGACAAAATTTGACACGGCGCTACATAAGGAGATATTAGGGCAGAGGTAAGTTTTAATAAGCATCTTAAAGGAGGAAAGAGAGGTAGTGAGGTGGAGTGGTTTAAGGAGGGAATTCCAGAGCTTAGGGCCTTGGCAGCTGAAGGCCCCGCTTCCAATGATGGAGCAATTAAAATCAGGGATTTTCAAGAGGCCAGAATTGGAGGAGCGCAGAGATCTCCGGGTTGTAGGGCTGGAGGAGATTACAGAGATAGGGAGGTGCGAAGCCTTGCAGGGATTTGAAAACAAGGATGAGATTTTTAAAATTGAGGTGTTACTTAACTGGGAGCCAATGTAGGTCAGCAAGCACAGGATTGATGGGCGAACGGCACTTGGTGTGAGTTATGACACGGGCAGCCGAGTTTTATATGACCTCAACTTTACGTTCTATTCCTTTCTCTCTCATGTAGTTATCTAGCTTCCCCATAAATGCATCTATGCTATTCGCATCAACTATGTGGAAGCGGGTTCTAAATTCTAACCACTTTCTGGGTAAAGAAGTTTAAGAACATAAGAACATAAGAAATAGGAGCAGGAGTAGGCCAATCGGCCCCTCGAGCCTGCTCCGCCATTCAATAAGATCATGGCTGATCTGATCCTAACCGCCAATCTACTATCTATCACAGAACCATCTCCTGCATCTAACAGAATTGCACACACGAAATAGGAGCAGAATCAGGCTACACGGTCCCTGGGCCCGCTCCACTACCCACAGGGCCATGACCGATCCGAACCTAGACTCATGTCCAAATTCCTGCCCGCTCCCCGTAACCCTTAATGCCCTTTACTTCTAGGAAACTGTCTATTTCTGTTTTAAATTTATTTAATGATGTAGCTTCTACAGCTTTTTGTGGCAGCATATTCCATGGACCTACCACCCTCTGAGTGAAGTAGTTCCTCCTCATCTCAGTTTTGAAAGAGCAGCCCCTTATTCTAAGACTATGTCCCCTAGTTCTAGTCTCACCCGTCATCGGGAACATCCTCCCCGCATCCACCCGATCCAACCCCTTCACAATCTTATATGTTTCAATAAGATCGCCTCTCATTCTTCTGAACTCCAATGAGTAGAGTCCCAATCTACACAACCTCTCCTCATATGACCACCCCCTCATCCCCGAGATTAACCGAGTGAACCTTTTTTGCACTGCCTCGAGTGCAAGGATGTCTTTCCTTAAGTAAGGACACCAAAACTGTATGCAGTGTTCCAGGTGCGGTCTCACCAATACCTTGTACAACTGAAGCAATACCTCCCTATTTTTATATTCTATCCCCCTAGCAATGAAAGCCAACATTCCATTTGCCTTCTTAATCACTTGCTGCACCTGCATACTAACCTTTTGAGTTTCGTGCACCAGGACCCCCAGATCCCTTTGCACTTCAGTACTCTCCAGTTTCTTGCCATTAAGATAATAAATTGCTCTCGGATTTTTCCTGCCAAAGTGCATCACCTCACACTTTCCAGTGTTGTATTCCATCTGCCAAATCTCTGCCCACTTACTTAGCCTGTCTATGTCCCCTTGCAGGTTTTTTATGTCCTCCTCACTCACTACTTTCCCTCCCATCTTTGTATCATCTGCAAATTTTGATATGTTACACTTGGTCCCTTCCTCCAAATCGTTAATATAGATTGTAAAGAGTTGGGGACCCAGCACTGACCCCTGTGGAACACCACTAGTTACTGATTGCCAGTCTGAGAATGAACCATTTATCCCAACTCTTTGCTTTCTGTTAGATAGCGAATCCTCTATCCATGCCAGAATATTACCCCCAATCCCGTGATTTCTTACCTTAAGCAATAATCTTTTGTGTGGCACCTTGTCAAATGCCTTTTGGAAGTCTAAATACACTACGTCCACTGGTTCCCCTTTATCCACTCTATATGTTACTTCCTCAAAGAACTCCAGCAAATTTGTCAAACATGACTTCCCCTTCGTAAAACCATGCTGACTTTGTCCTATTAAATTATGATTATCCAAATGTCCTGTTACTGTTTCCTTAATAATGGACTCCAAAATTTTACCTACCACAGATGTTAGGCTAACCGGTCTATAGTTACCAGCCTTCTGTCTACTGCCCTTTTTAAATAAGGGTGTTACATTAGCAGTTTTCCAGTCTCCAGGGAGTTTTGAAAAATTATTACCAATGCATCTACAATCCCTACCGCCACTTCCTTCAAGACTCTAGGATGTAAGCCATCAGGTCCAGGTGATTTATCCGCCTTGAGTCCCATTATTTTACCGAGTACCACTTCCTTAGTGATTTTGATCGTGTTTAGCTCCTCTCCCCCTATGGCCCCCTGTTTGTCCAGTGTTGGGATATTCTTAGTGTCCTCTACTGTAAAGACTGATACAAAATATTCATTCAGTGTTTTTGCCATCTCCATATTTCCCACCATTAATTTCCCGGTCTCATCCTCTAAGGGACCAACATTTACTTTAGCCACCCTTTTTCTTTTTATATAACTATAAAAACTCTTACTATCTGTTTTTATATTTTTTGCTAATTTACTTTCATAATCTATCTTCCCTTTCTTAATCAATCTTTTTGTTATTTTTTGCTGCCTTTTAAAGTTTTCCCAATCCTCTGTCCTCCCACTAGATTTCGCTACCTTATATGCCCTTGTTTTTAGTCGAATACTATCCTTAATTTCTTTACTTAGCCACGGATGACTGTCCTTTCTTTTACACCCTTTTCTTTTCAGTGGAATATATTTTTTTTGGAAGTTGTAAAATAACTCCTTGAATGTACACCACTGATCATGTGTCGTCTTACCCTTTAATCTATTTTCCCAATCCACTCTACTCAATTCCGCTCGCATACCTTCATAGTCTCCTTTATTCAAGCTTAGCACGCTTGTTTGAGATCCAACCTTCTCACCCTCTAATTGAATATGGAATTCAACCATGTTATGGTCACTCATTCCAAGGGGATCCTTTACTAG
This sequence comes from Squalus acanthias, assembly GCA_030390025.1. Classification (NCBI taxonomy): domain Eukaryota; kingdom Metazoa; phylum Chordata; class Chondrichthyes; order Squaliformes; family Squalidae; genus Squalus; species Squalus acanthias. Next base: position 96,739,553 of record CM059431.1, read on the forward strand.
GACATTTTTAATTAATCCTGTCTCGTTACACAGGACCAGATCTAAGGTTCCTTGCCCCCTGGTTGGTTCAGTTACATACTGCTCAAGAAACCCATCCCTGATACACTCAATGAACTCATCCTCAAGGCAGCCCTGCCCCATTTGATTTGTCCAATTAATATGATAGTTAAAATCCCCCATAATTATAGATGTTCCCTTATTACATGCCTCAACTATTTCCTGATTGATACTCCGTCCAACAGAGTTGCAACTGTTCGGAGGCCTATAGACTACGCCCACTAGTGTTTTTTTCCCCTTATTATTCCTTATCTCCACCCAAACTGTTTCATTATCATGATTTTTTGACCCAATATCATTACTCTGTATTACAGTGATTCCTTCCTTTATTAACATAGCCACCCCACCTCCCCTTCCTTCCTGCCTGTCCTTCCTGATCGTTAAATAACCTGGTATGTTTAATTCCCAGGCATTGTCACCCTGCAGCCATGTTTCTGTAATGGCCACAATATCATAACCATATGTAGTTATTTGTGCCATTAACTCGTCTATTTTGTTACGAATGCTACGTGCATTCAGATAGAGAACTTTCAAATATGCTTTGTGGCACTTAGTTCCTGCTTTTTCACTTTTTACCACTTTACCTTTTACTCCACACACTCTGTCCCTTCCTGCCACGCTCTGATTTGTGATTCCCCTACTGCTACCTATGTCTATGACCCTCTCTGTTGTCATTTTTATTTTTTGCTCTCTTGAAACCTCCCCCCCCACTAATTAGTTTAAAGCCCTCTCCACAGCCCTAGTTATTCGATTCGCCAGGACACTAGTCCCAGCACTGGCCAAGTGAAGTCCGTCCCAACGGAACAGCTCTCTCCTGCCCCAGTATTGGTGCCAGTGTCCCAAGAAGCAAAACCCATTTTTCCCACACCAGTCTTTGAGCCACGCATTCAACTCCCTGATTTTATTTACCCTAGCCAAATTTGCTCGTGGCTCAGGTAGTAATCCTGAATTCCCTATTGGATTTATTAGTGACTATCTTATATTTATGGCCTGCAAATGGAAACATTTTCCCTACACCTACCCTATCAAACCCCTTCATAATCTTAAAGACCTCTATCAGGTCTTCCCTTTTCTAGAGAAAAGAGCCCCAACCTGTTCAATCTTTCCTGATAGGTATAACTTCTCAGTTCTGGTATCATCCTAGTAAATCTTTTTTGCATCTTCTGCAGTGCCTCTATATCCTTTTTATAACATGGAGACCAGAACTGTGCACAGTACTCCAATTGTGGTCTAACCAAGGGTCCATACAAGTTTAACATAACTTCTCTGCTTTTCAATTCTGTCCCTCTAGAAATAAACCCCAGTGCTTTGTTTGCTTTTTTCTAACCTTATTAACCTGCATTGCTTCTTATAATGATTTGTGTATCTGTACCCCATTTAGACACTTATTTTCCAAGGAGTATGTGGTCTTCTTATTCTTCCTACCAAAATGTACCATCTCGCACTTATCTATATTGAAGTTAATTTGCCAATTACATGCCCATTCTGCAAGTTTATTTGGGAGATTGTTCTCCGTAAGCCCAAATCCAAATGATCCAAATACACCAAGAATAAAAGTGTATCCAGCACTGACACCTGGGGAACAACACCTACACGCCTTCTCCAATCCAAGCAACTCCCATTTACCCCAACTCTTTGTTTTCTGTCTTTCACCGACCTTACTATCCATGTTGCTACATTTTGTCTCGTACCATATCCCTGAATCTTTGTAACAAGCTTCCTGTGAGGCACCTTATTGAATATCTTCTGAAAATCTATACACCCTACATCTACTGCATTCTTTGTATCTATCCCATGCATTTCAAAATGCTCATTAACTTTATCTCAAACCATGGATTCTAAGGGTTTTCCCCAATTGACATTAGTCTACAGTTACCTGGTTTATCTTACTCTCTTTTCTTGAACCAATGTGTTACACTGGTGACTCTAGGTCCCCTGACAATTTGCATATTTATGGAGGGTGGAAAAATTGTGGCCAGGGCCTCTGGTCTCTGACTTCTTTTCACAGCCTAGGGTGCAGCCGTCAGCGCCCAGTGACTTATGCACCTTAACACTCTGCTTGTTAGTTCAGAGACAGCATAAGGTAGAGAGAGAGACAGAGACATAGGCCTCGATTTTCCTGAGATTTTCAGTAAAATAGCAGGTTGGGACTTCTGCCGACCCACATAGAATCATAGAATGTTACAGCACGGAAGGAGGCCATTTCGGCCCATCGTGTCCGCGCCGGCCAACAAAGAGCTATCCAGCCTAATCCCACTTCCCAGCTCTTGGTCCGTAGCCCTGCAGGTTAGAGTATCCCAAGTGCACATCCAAGTACTTTTTAAATGTGGTTAGGGTTCCTGCCTCTACCACCCTTTCAGGCAGTGAATTCCAGACCCCCACAACCCTCTGGGTGAAGAAATTTCCCCTCAAATCCCCTCTAAACCTTCCACCAATTATTTTAAATCTGTGCCCCCTGGTTTTTGACCCCTCTGCTAAGGGAAATAGGTCCTTTCTATCCACTTTATCTATGCCCATCATATTTTTATACACCTCAATAAGGTCTCCCCTCAGCCTCCTCTGTTCCAAGGAAAGCAGACCCAGCCTATCCAGTCTTTCCTCATAGCTAAGATTCTCTACTCCCGGCAACATCCTTGTAAATCTCCTCTGTATCCTCTCTAGTGCAATCACATCTTTCCTGTAATGTGGTGACCAGAACTGCCGCAGTACTCTAGCTGAGGCCTAACTAGTGTTTTATACAGTTGAAGCATAACCCCCCTGCTCTTGTATTCTATGCCACGGCTAATAAAGGCAAGCATTCCGTATGCCTTCTTAACCACCTTATCTACCTGGCTTGCTGCCTTCAGGGATCTGTGGACATGCACTCCAGGTCCCTTTGTTCCTCTACACTACTCAGTGTCCTACCATTTAATGTGTATTCCCTTTCCTTGTTAGCCCTCCCCAAATGCATTACCTCACACTTCTCCAGATTGAATTCCATTTGCCACTGTTCTGCCCACCAGACCAATTTATTGATATCTTCCTGCAGTCTACAGCTTCCTTCTTCAGTATCAACCACACAACCGATTTTAGTATGAACCCACTGGCACCTGATCATATTTTCTTGGGTGGGGGGGGGAGTCTCATTTAATATGTAGGGAGCGAGTTCGACAACAATCCCGATCACGACTGGGGGTCTGCTACTCAGAGAGAAGGAAATGGTCACAACCACGGCAGCTCACTCAGAGGGAGAAGAGATAAAGCGAGAGCAAGAGCTTAAATTGAAAATTGAAAACCATGGCAGAGGAGGGTCTCTGGGGGTCTGCAATGACCATGGCCCCAAGATTCTCAGAAGCTGCAGTGGAGGTAATGGGGCAGAGAGAAGGTCCAGAAGACAAAGGCTCTTTGACACTGAGGGAGTTATGCCCCAGGAATTGGATGTGCAGTTGTGGTCAGTGCCAACTCTGCCACCCCATGAACAGCTGTTCAGTGCCAAAATGTTGTAATGACCTCACCAGGCTGGCCAAGGTTAGTGAAGGCACAATTGCCCATCGAGATGCTGAGTTACGGCCGGAAGCATGGCTCATCTCCACACCATCCAGGACCTCATATTGTCTAAGAAATTAATGAGACCCTTAGTTAGCATGACACCCTCCATTATCCCGTACAGAGGAACATCTCCTCTCCTGCCATTCCACTGTCCCATACCTCGGGAGCCGACTGTCAACAAGGGCAGACGTCGATGACGAAGTCCAACACCGCCTTCAGTGTGCCAGTGCAGCCTTCGGTCGCCTGAGGAAGAGTGTGTTTGAAGACCAGGACCTCAAACCCGGCACCAAGCTCAAGGTCTACAGAGCAGCAGTGATACCCTCCCTGCTGTATGCCTCAGAGACATGGACCATGTACAGCAGGCACCTCAAAGCACTGGAGAGGTACCACCAACGCTGCCTCCGCAAGATCCTTCAAATCCATTAGCAGGATAGGCGCACCTACATCAGTGTTCTCGCTCAGGCCAACATCCCCAGCATCGAAGCTTTGACCACGCTCGATCAGCTCTGATGGACGGGTCACATCGTCCGCATGCCCGATACAAGACTCCCAAAACAAGCGCTCTACTCGGAGCTCCGACACGGCAAGAGAGCCTCCTTGAAAAAGTGCAACATCCCCACTGACACCTGGGAATCCCTGGCCCAAGACCGCACAAAGTGGAGCAGAAGCATCCGGGAAGGCGCCGAACACCTCGAGTCTCTTTGCCGGGAGCAAGCGGAAGCCAAGCGCAAGCAGCGCAAGGAGCGCACGTCAACCCAAGCACCCCACCCACCCGCCCCTTTAACCACCGTCTGCCCCACCTGTGACAGAGACTGTAGGTCCCGCATTGGACTCATCAGTCACCTGAGAACTCATTTTTAATGTGGAAGCAAGTCATCCTCAGTTCCGAGGGACTGCCTAAGAGAGAAGAGAGATCCAATTTCTTGCAATGATTAACTGGGAAAAGAAGAGATTGCTGCGTAGTCTGTACATGGCAGTATTTCACAAGGGAATGTCTGCAGACACCTGGGTGAAAACACATGGTGAAACAGTTTTTTTTTATTAGTTTATGGGATCAGGGCGTCGCTGGCAATGCCAGCATTTATTACCCATCCCTAGTTGCTCTTGAGAAGGTGGTGGTGAGCTGCCTTCTTGAACCACTGCAGTCCGTGTGGTGATGGTACTCCCACAGTGCTGTTAGGTAGGGAGTTCCAGGATTTTGACCCAGCGACGATGAAGGATCGGCGATATACTTCTAAGTCAGGATGGTGTGTGACTTTGAGGGGAACTTGGAGGTGGTGGTGTTCCCATGCGCCTGCTGCCCTTGTCCTTCTAGGTGGAAGAGGTCGCGGGTTTGGGAGTTGCTGCCGAAGAAGCCTTGGCGAGTTGCTGCAGTGCATCTTGTAGATGGTGCACACTGCAGCCACGGTACGCCAGTGGTGGAGGGAGTGAATGTTTAAGGTGGTGGATGGGGTGCCAATCAAGCGGGCTGCTTTGTCCTGGATGGTGTCGAGCTTCTTGAGTGTTGTTGGAGCTGCACTCATCCAGGCAAGTGGAGAGTATTCCATCACACTCCTGACTTGTGCCTTGTAGATGGTGGAAAGGCTTTGGGGAGTCAGGAGGTGAGACACTTGCCGCAGAATACCTTGCCTCTGACCTGCTCTTGTTGCCATAGTATTTATGTGGCTGGTCCAGTTAAGTTTCTGGTCAATGGTGACCCCCAGGATGTTGATAGTGGGGGATTCGGCAATGGTAATGCCATTGAATGTCAAGGGGAGGTGGTTAGACTCTCGCTTGTTGGAAATATGATGTGGAGATGCCAGTGTTGGACTGGGGTGGACAAATGTGAGAAGTCGCACGACACCAGGTTATAGTCCAACAGCTTTATTTGAAATCTCAAGCTTTCGGAGCGCTGCTCCTTCGTCACCTGACGAAGGAGCAGCGCTCCGAAAGCTTGTGATTTCAAATAAAGCTGTTGGACTATAACCTGGTGTTGTGCGACTTCTCACATTTGTTGGAAATAGGCATTGCCTGGCACTTCTGTAGCGCGAATGTTACCTGCCACTTATCAGCCCAAGCGTGAACGTCGTCCAGGTCTTGTTGCATGCGGGCATGGACTGCTTCATTATCTGTGGAGTTGTGAATGGCGCTGAACACTGTGCAGTCATCAGCGAACATCCCCATTTCTGACCTTATGTTGGAGGGAAGGTCATTGATGAAGCAGCTGAAGATGGTTGGGCCTAGGCTACTGCCCTGAGAAACTCCTGTAGCGATGTCCTGGGGCTGTGATGATTGACCTTCAATCACCACAACCATCTTCCTTTGTGCTAGGTATGAATCCAGCCAGTGGAGCGTTTTCCCCCTGATTCCCATTGACTTCAGTTTTACTAGGGCTCCTTGATGCCAGACTCGGTTAAATGCTGACTTGATGTCAAGGGTAGTCACTCTCACCTCACCTCTGGTGTCTGGCCCGTTCCCCCCTCGTTCCCTGTAAAGTCCGCCTGGGCTGCCTTCAGGCTTATGAGGCACACCATGCCCTTTGCCTTCCTTAGGGCAAGGCTCAGATTCTCTATCTGTTCCCTGCAGGGGCCATGATCTACGTCTTCAAACCCCTGTTCGCTCGCTAACCTATAGGCTGCCTTTATGTCTTGTACTTTCTCCTCCTGCTCTCTTACTTGTCTCGCTAGGCGGGCATTCTTCTCCCACAACCTCAGTTCATTGCTCTTGGCTTCGATGACTTGGCACTGTAGATATTCCAGCCTAGTCTTATGTTCCCCTATTAACTGTACCCTTTCCTGGTTTAGGGCCTGCAATGCTACCAGCAACTTCTCCCCTGCTAGAGTCTTGTCCTGGATTTCCAGGGCTGACTCCCGTATCTCTGCTGCCTGTGCCTCCACGAGCCTGTCCAGAAGCTGGATCTGCTTCTTGAAGCACATCAGCCAGACTGCCTTCTCTATGGATTTCCTATGATCCTTCCCTTCTGTCCATCTAGCTGCAGCATCTACCGGATGCCCAGCCCTTAACAGATTAGTGATCCACTTCTTAGTGATATTCACTTTTCAGAATACATAGTCTGAAATCCTCTCTTCCATTACGGTTTGCTCTCCCAAACCAGTGTCTACTGTATCGCACCCCTGTTGCCGGAGTCCTGCCGCGGTCGCCATTTCTGTAGGGGGTGGCGTGTGTGTAGTCAGCTTGCCTCTGACTGGGTTCCTGAGTGGTTCGAATCGCTCCCACACCCCTGGGTTCCAGACACCGGACTTAGGTACAGGCGGCGATACAGAATTGGAGTAGGCGACTGGTTTGGTACAAGAAACTCATATTTATTTTATGAACGATACAACACTGAAAAATTACTGGAATAATTACAGGCTTACTAAAATACACATAAATTGGAATGGGGAACACGCGGCACATCGAGGGAGAAAAATCACAGTCTTAATCCCCTTACCCATATCTAATTAAGTGTGCTGTGAGGGGCCAGGGATCATGCTCACCAATAAGGGTCTCTGGACAGGTCGAATCCTGTCGATTAAGCCGGTCGTGGATTTGGGATTTGCTCGATGTGTTGGATGGTGGCTGCCGTACCCCGTACGTGGCAGAAAACTTCAGTGGCTCTCCAGGCTCAGTCTTTGCGAATCCGCTGATGCGGTCGGTTTCGTCCTTGCTTCGGTCGACTGCAGTCTGCTTGGCCTTGCTGTTCCGTGTTCCGTAGCTCTCTTGCTGTAATCTGCTAATCTGCAAAACTGCCAGTCTGTGCTCTGCCTTGCAATCTCTGTTCTCTGTAGAACTGGCTTGTCCCAGCCTCTCGTCTCTGCAGAACTGGCTTGTCCCAGCACAGGTCTATAGTTATACTGTTGGATTGTTCCTTATCTGCCCGCCAAATCTTCCCAGTGCTTTGTTTAATTCTGGTGGGCTCGTTAAGGTCGTTAACTTTAATGGCAGGAGAATGCCTTTAACGATATTAAATATTTGTTAAGTGGAGGATGATTGCTGGTCTGATGGTTGTTCATTTGTGTTGAGTTTCGGGCCATCGAAACTGGGCCTTGGTATGAATAGACTGGGCTTTTGGGCTTGTTTTATACATGTTTTTCTGATATGCCTGGAGTTTTGGTGAGGACTCCATTCCTTTACTTCTTTGTATAAATGCTAAGCAGTTTGATGGGCTGGAGTGGGGTCATCCGGTTCCCCAGACAGGTCGACCACCTGTAATATACAACACTATCTCTGTAGAGGCCAGCCCCGCCTCCTTTGGCAGCCTGTACTCAGGTCTGCCCAGGCATGTTTTAAAATGTCCCAAGTCCCCTTTTCTTAGGGTCTCTCTCTTTTCCTCAGAGTCTTTTGGGGGTCTGGGAATTTTGCAACTCTCTTACAGACCCAGGCATGTCACCTGGCCTGCTGTTTTTGCAGGGCCCTGGTTTCTGTTCAGTGTCGCAAGCTTCTGCCACGAGTTCTGGAAGCCACTTTGTCTAAGGTACCCCTTATTAATAACTCTGGGGAATGTGGGAATTTTGAGAACCCTACAGGGAGCCGAGTGGTCTTGGCGGAACCCAAACTGGGCATCAGTGAGTAGGTTATTGGTGAGTAAGTGCCACTTGATAGCACTGTCGATGACACCTTCCATCACTTTGCTGATGATTGAGAGTAGACTGATGGGGCGGTAATTGGCCGGGTTGGATTTGTCCTGCTTTTTGTGGACAGGACATACCTGGGCAGTTTTCCACATTGTCGGATAGATGCCAGTGTTGTAGCTGTACTGGAACAGCTTGGCTAGAGGCGCGGCTAGTTCTGGAGCACAAGTCTTCAGCACGATAGCCGGGATGTTGTCGGGGCCCATAGCCTTTGCTGTATCCAGTGTGCTCAGACGTTTCTTGATATCACGTGGAGTGAATCGAATTGGCTGAAGACTGGCTTCTGTGATGGTGGCGACCTCGGGAGTAGGCCGATATGGATCATCCACTCGGCACTTCTGGCTGAAGTTTGTTGCAAACGCTTCAGCCTTGTCTTTTGCACTCACGTGCTGGGCTCCACCACCATTGAGGATGGGGATATTCTTGGAGCCTCCACCTCCCGTTAGTTGTTTAATGGTCCACTACCATTCACGACTGGATGTGGCAGGACTGCAGAGCTTTGATCTGATCCGTTGATTGTGGGATTGCTTAGCCCTGTCTATAGCATGCTGCTTCCGCTTTTTAGCATGCATGTAGTCCTGTGTTGCAGCTTCCCCAGGTTGGCACCTCATTTTTAGGTACACCTGGTGCTGCTCCTGGCATGCTCTTCTACACTTGTCGTTGAACCAGGGTTGGTCCCCTGGCTTGGTGGTAATGGTAGAGTGAGGGATATGCCGGGCCATGAGGTTACAGATTGTGGTGGAATACAATTCTGCTGCTGCTGATGGCCCACAACGCCTCATGGATGCCCAGTTTTGAGCTGCTAGATCTGTTCTGAATCTATCCCATTTAGCATGGTGGTAGTGCCACACAACACGATGGAGGGTGTTCTCAGTGTGAAGACGGGACTTTGTCTGCACAATGACTGTGCGGTGGTCACTGCTGCCAATGCTGTCATGGACTATTGCATCTGTGACAGGTAGATCGGTGAGGACGAGGTCAAGTAGGTTTTTCCCTCGTGTTGGTTCACTCACCATCTGTTGCAGGCCCAGACTGGCAGTTATGTCCTTCAGGACTCGGCCAGCTCGGTCAGTAGTGGTGCTACCGAGCCACTCTTGGTGATGGACATTGAAGTCCCCCACCCAGAGTACATTCTGTGTCCTTGCTACTCTCAGTGCTTCTTCCAAGTGGTGTTCAACATGGAGGAGTACAGATTCATCAGCTGAGGGAGGGCGGTAGGTGGTAATCAGCAGGAGGTTTCCTTGCCCATGCTTGACCTGAAGCCATGAGACTTCATGGGGTCCGGAGTCAATGTTGAGGACTTCCAGGGCCACTCCTTTCCGACAGTATACCACTGTGCCACCACCCCTTGGATGGTGATGGAGGAGTTTGGGACATTGGCTGAAAGGTGTGATTCTGTGAGTATGACTATGTCAGGCTGTTGCTTGACTAGTCTCTAGGACAGCTCTCCCATTTTTGGCACAAGTCCCCAGATGTTGGTGAGGAGGACTTTGCAGGGTTGACTGGGCTGTGTGCGCCATTGACGTGTCCATAGCCGGTTTCATTCTTATTATTTTGTATCGTAGCGGTTAGTTACAACTGAGTGACTTGCTAGGCCATTTAAGAGTCAACCACATTGCTGAGGGTCTGGAGTCACATATAGGCCAGACCAGGTAAGGACGGCAGATTTCCTTCCCGAAAGGACATTAGTGAACCAGATGGGTTTTTACAACAATCCGATAGTTTCATGTTTACCATTACTGATACGAGCTTTTTTATTCCAGAGTTATTTAATTAACTGAATTTAAATTCCCCAGGTGCCATGGTGGGATTTGAACTCACAGTCTCTGGATCATTAGTCCAGGCCTCTGGATTATTAGCCCAGTGACATTACCACTACGCTACTGTTGCAGCATATTTAAATCTCATGATGAAATTGCTGCATTAGATGCTCAGTGCAGACAGCCAGAGGCAAAGGACTGCTACCAGTGGAGGAATGGTCAGCGGCGGCACAACCCTCAGTGGGCAGGTGGAAACTCGGCAAACCCTGGGCACCACCAGTGCAGAACCAGGGTACCAGAGCTCGACCCTGGCCCCGCCCACCGCAGACTTCTCCCTTCCCTGGCCCCGCCCACCTCAGGCTCCTCCCCTCCATGGTCCCGCCCACCCGAGGCGCCGCTCCTCCCTGGCCCCGCCCACCTCTGGCTCCCCTTGGCCCCGCCCACCTCAGTCTCCTCCCCTCCATGGCCACGCCCATCTCAGCCCTCCATGGCCCCGCCCACCTCAGTCTCCTCCCCTCCATGGCCCCGCCCACCCGAGGCGCCTCTCCTCCCTGGCCCCGCCCACCTCCGGCTCCCCTTGGTCCCGCCCACCTCAGTCTCCTCCCCTCCATGGCCCCGCCCACCTCAGTCTCTTCCCCTCCATGGCCCCGCCCATCCGGGTTCCTCTCCTCTCTGGCCCCGCCCACCGCAGGCTCCTCCCCTTCCTTACCCCGCCCCCGCCCCCGCGTTTTTCGCGGTTTGTGCCACTGACCCGGAACTCGAAACGCGCACTTCCGCTCCAGTCCCGCCGGCTCTAAAAAAATGGCGCCGCCGGAGCGGGAGAGAAATTGAGTCAGACAGACAGAGCGAGCGAGCGAGTGAGGAGTGAGAGAGCGGGCCTGGGGCCTGACAGCGGGAGCCGGCCTGAGGGAGGCCCCGCGGGCTGAGGGCGGGCGGCAGCGATGGCGAGCGTGGATCACAAGTCCCCGAACCTGCTGCTGCAGAGCCTGTGCTGCCGGATCCTGGGCCGCACCGAGGGTGAGTGAGGGGGAGGGGGTCTAATTGGCAAATGAAGTTCAGCATCGATAATGTGAAGTGGTACATTTTGGAAGGAAGAATAAAGCGGCCACACGTTCCTTAGAAAATAAGTGTCTAAATGGGGGAGAGGAGCAGAGGGATCGGGGCTCATACACAAATCACTAAAAGTGGCGACGCTGGTTAATAAGGCCAAAAAAAAGCAAACAAAACGCTCGGGTTCATTTCTAGAGGGATGGAATTGCAGAGAAGTTATGTTGAACTTGTATCGAACCTTCGTTGGACCACACTTGGAGTACTGTGCATAGTTCTGGTCTCCATATTATAAAACGGATATAGAAGCCCTGAAGAAAGTGCAAAAAACATTTACTCGGGATATCAGAACTGAGAGGTTATTCCCATCACGAAAGATTGAACAGGCTGGGGCTCTTTCTATCTAGAAAAGGGAAGATCTGTTGGAGGTCTTTAAGATTATCTTCTTTCATATGGTAGTAGCAAAGCAAATCAGATGTCAATATCTAAGTCAGATATCCAGGCCAAAGCTTCTGGTGTAACCGTGGATATCTTGTAGGCTGCCTGTGAATTTCCTCTGAGGGCAGTGCTCAATGATGTGCTCCAGGGTCTGATCAGGAGCTCCACAGTCGCATGATGGGGATGCTTTAATCTTCCATCTATGGAGAAGGTGGCAACATCTACCATGACTGGTTCTGAGGCGGTTGATGGTTGTCCACTGTTTGCGAGGAAGGTTTGATCCTTCAGGTTGTACTGTGGGATCCTCTATCCATTCCATATGTCACTGTTCTTCCAAGGATTTCGCCATTGGTCATCAAGGCTGAGGGGAGATTGCTGAAGGGCTTTGGCAATGGTCCAAAATGGCCTTCTAGATTTAAGAGGGGTTGGTGGTGGGTTGTTCAATTCGGCCTGGAGCAGCATGTCTTTGCTGGTGTAGCGGTTGTATTCTCTGGAGACTGCATATTTGCGGCATAGGTGTGGTGGTGTGATGTTTGCAAGCACAGGCAGCCAAGGTGGTGTTGTCGATAAAAGCGTACCGGTGATAATTCTCATAGTAGAATTGAGTTGGACATCAACGGATTTGACATGCGGACTCGATAGCCATGCCGGAGAGCAGTACTCCGCTGTAGAGTACACCAGGGCGAGTGCTGCCGTACGGAGGGTTTGAGCGTCTGCTCCCCATGTGGATCCGACGAGTTTCTGGATCAAGTTGACCCTACTCTTTGGTTTCTTCCCAAAGTTCTGGAGATGTTGTCTATATGACAGGGTGCGATCAAGCGTGACTCCTAAATAGGAGGGTTTTTTGGCATGGTTTACCTCTGCGCCGCAAAAGGAGACTTTCAAAGCTTGTTTTGCTTGATGGGTTTCGACCTGAAACATTAACTCTCTTTCTCTCTCCACGGATGTTGCCTGGCCTGTTGAGTTTTTCCAGCGTTTTCTGTTGTTATTTTGCTTGATGGGTGTTGAGGTGGAATGTCGAGATGACGGTCTTTTGCGGGTTTGGCCGAAGTTGCCATCGGCGTAAGTAGGCCTCCATCCTCTAAATCACTGGTTAGGGTCTCTTCGGTGATGGACAGATTCATGTTTTGCGTGGCCAAGGCAATGTCATCAGCGTATACGAACTTGCGGGACTCTATTTCGGGCAGGCCACTGGTGTAAATGTTGAATAACATGGGTGCCAGGACAAAACACTGGGAGTCCGTTGTTCCATGTCATATATCTGCTCTTCTGGGTGCCAGAGTACACACGGAAGCGTCGGTTGCGAAGCATGGAGTTGAGAAGATGGATCGTTGTTCTGCAGGGTAAAATGGTGGAGAGCTTGAAAAGCAGTCTATGCTTCCATACTGTGTCATACGCTGCTGACAGGTCCACGAGTGCTGCAGCAGTCTTGAGCTGGTGCTGGAATCCTGCTTCGACGTGCATTGTTAAAGCTACCACTTTTTTTTATTCGCTTATGGGATCTGGGCGTGGCTGGCAAAGCCAGCATTTATTGCCCATCCCTAGTTGCCCTTGAGAAGGTGGTGGTGAGCCGTCGCCTTGAACCGCTGCAGTCCGTGTGGTGAAGGTACTCCCACAGTGCGGTTAGGGAGGGAGTTCCAGGATTTTGACCCAGCGACGATGAAGGATCGGCGATATACTTCTAAGTCAGGATGGTGTGTGACTTGGAGGGGAACTTGGAGGTGGTGGTGTTCCCATGCGCCTGCTGCCCTTGTCCATCTAGGTGGAAGAGGTCGCGGGTTTGGGAGGTGCTGCCGGAGAAGCCTTGGCGAGTTGCTGCAGTGCATCTTGTGGATGGTACACACTGCAGCCACAGTACGCCAGTGGTGGAGGGAGTGAATGCTTAAGGTGGTGGATGGGGTGCCAATCAAATGGGCAGCTTTGTCCTGGATGGTGTCGAGCTTCTTGAGTGTTGTTGCAGCTGCACTCATCCAGGCAAGTGGAGAGTATTCCATCACACTCCTTACTTGTGCTTTGTAGATGGTGGAAAGGCTTTGGGGAGTCAGGAGGTGAGACACTCACCGCAGAATACCTAGCCTCTGACCTGCTCTTGTTGCCACAGTATTTATGTGGCTGGCCCAGTTAAGTTTCTGGTCAATGGTGACCCCCAGGATGTTGATGGTGGGGGATTCGGTGATGGTAATGCCGCTGAATGTCAAGGGGAGGTGGTTAGACTCTCGCTTGTTGGAGATAGTCATTGCCTGGCACTTCTGTGGCGCGAATGTTACCTGCCACTTATCAGCCCAAGCCTGAATGTCGTCCAGGTCTTGTTGCATGCGGGCATGGACTGCTTCATTATCTGAGGAGTTGTGAATGGTGCTGAACACTGTGCAGACATCAGTGAAAATCCCCATTTCTGACCTTATGTTGGAGGGAAGGTCATTGATGAAGCAGCTGAAGATGGTTGCGCCTAGGACACTGCCCTGAGGAACTCCTGCAGCGATGTCCTGGGACTGTGATGATTGACCTTCAATCACCACAACCATCTTCCTTTGTGCTAGGTATGACTCCAGCCAGTGGGGCGTTTTCCCCTTGATTCCCATTGACTTCAGTTTTACTTGGGCTCCTTGATGCCACACTCGGTCAAATGCAGCCTTGATGTTAAGGGCAGTCATTCTCACCTCACCTCTGCAATTCAGCTCCTTTGTCCATGTTTGGACCAAGGCTGTAATGAGGTCGGCAGCCGAGTGGTCTTGGCGGAACCCAAACTGGGCATCAGTGAGCAGGTTATTGGTAAGTAAGTGCCGCTTGATAGCACTGTCGATGACACCTTCCATCACTTTGCTGATGATTGAGAGTAGACTGATGGGGCGGTAATTGGCCGGGTTGGATTTGTCCTGCTTTTTGTGGACAGGACATACCTGGGCAGTTTTCCACATTGTCGGATAGATGCCAGTGTTGTAGCTGTACTGGAACAGCTTGGCTAGAGGTGCGGCTAGTTCTGGAGCACAAGTCTTCAGCACGATAGCCGGGATGTTGTCGGGGCCCATAGCCTTTGCTGTATCCAGTGCGCTCAGCCGTTTCTTGATATCACGTGGAGTGAATCGAATTGGCTGAAGACTGGCTTCTGTGATGGTGGCGACCTCGGGAGTTGGCTGATATGGATCATCCGCTCGGCACTTCTGGCTGAAGATGGTTGCAAACGCTTCAGCCTTGTCTTTTGCACTCTTGCTGGGCTCCACCATCATTGAGGATGGGGATATTCATGGAGCCTCCTCCTCCCGTTAGTTGTTTAATGGTCCACCACCATTCACGACTGGATGTGGAAGGACTGCAGAGCTTTGATCTGATCCGTTGATTGTGGGATTGCTTAGCCCTGTTTATAGCATTCTGCTTCCGCTTTTTAGCATGTATGTAGTCCTGTGTTGTAGCTTCCCCAGGTTGGCACCTCATTTTTAGGTACGCCTGGTGCTGCTCCTGGCATGCTCTTCTACACTCCTTATTGAACCAAGGTTGGTCCCCTGGCTTGGTGGTAATGGTAGAGTGAGGGATATGCCGGGCCATGACGTTACAGATTGTGGTGCAATACAATTCTGTTGCTGCTGATGGCCCACAGTGCCTCATGGATGCCCAGATTTGAGCTGCTAGATCTGTTCTGAATCTATCCCATTTAGCACGGTGGTAGTGCCACACAACACGATGGAGGGTGTCCTCAGTGTGAAGACGGGACTTTGTCTCCACAATGACTGTGCGGTGGTCACTGCTGCCAATGCTGTCATGGACTATTGCATCTGCGACAGGTAGATTGGTCGCAGCAGTTACGACCGCTCCAGAAGCCCGCTTGCTGTTTAGGAATGGTTGGCTTGATGATGTGGGCTAGTTTGTGGAGTAGCAGCCTCTCCAGCACTTTATAACAAGTGCAAAGTAAGGAGATCGGGCGGTAGCTGGAGGCTTCACAAGCATTCTTCCCCTGCTTCAGGAGGGCAATTATTTTAGTCTCCCTCCAAATAGCTGGAATTTTACCAGTTGCGAGTTTACGATTATGGAAGAGTTTGATGGGGTAGACATAGAGAAGATGTTTCCGCTTGTGGGGGAGACCAGAGGGTCATAAATATAAGCTAGTCACCAAGAAATCAAATAGGGAATTCAGGAGAAACTTCTTTACCCAGAGAGTGGTGAGAATGTGGAACTTGCTACCACAGGGAGTGGTTGAGGCGAATAACATAGATGCATTTAAGGGGAAGCTGGATAAACACATGAGGGAGGAAGGAATAGAAGGACATGCTGATAGGTTGAGATGAAGAGGAGTGGGAGGAGGCTCGTGTGGAGCATAAACACCAGCACGAACCAGTTGGGCTGAAAGGCCTGTTTCTGTGCTGTAAACACTGTAATTCTATGTAAGGCAAGGGTTGCTGCAATGTGTCCAGAGCCACTTTCTGGATCATTATGTTTTTGATTCAATTGGATTCAGTTCTAGGAATAAAGTGGCGCAAATAAGTAATGTTAGGATAGAAAACATTTCGGAAACAGCAGCTGTAACATTGTTGGCCGTGGCTCAGTGGGCAGCACTTTCGCTCTAGTCAGAAAATTGTGGGTTCAAGTTCCACTCCATAGACTTGAGCACGTAATCCAGGCTGTTACTTCCAGCACAGTACCAAGGGAGTGCTGTACTTTTGAAGGTGCTGTCTTTCGGGTGAGATGTTAAACTGATGCCCCATCTGCCCACTCAATGGGCATAGAAGATCCCACGACACTATTCGAAGAAGAACAGAGGAGTTCTTCCTGGTCGACATTTATCCCTCGACCAACATCACTGAAACAGATTATCTGGTCATCATCTAATTGCTGTTTGTGGGAGCTTGCTGTGTGAAAATTGGCTGCCGCGTTTCCTACATTACAACAGTGACTACACTTCAAAAGTACTTCATTTTGTGTAAAGTGCTTTGAGACATCCTGAGGCGATGAAAGGCGCTATATATGCGAGTCCTTTTTTTCTGTAATTAATTCTGATATAAAAATTGTAAAGCGGAGGGATCAGTCAAAGATAAAGGTTCTTGACTGGAAAAAGCCAATTTCAACGACACAAAAAGGAACTCGCTAGTGAAAAGAAAAATGGGCAGATGAACATTTGGAACCTTTCAGTGATGATTGGGATCGAGACTAGATATATTCCCACAAAGAGTAAAGGAGTCATCAAAATCTGGAGTTCCTTGGAGTAGAAAAGTTAAACCATGATTTCAAAAAGAGATCAAAAATAAATCTGTGATAATACAAAAGAAAAGAAAAGAAAATATAGAGGGGGAAGCAAAAAAAAGCTTAGAAAGGCTGAGAGAGTATGACAAAAAACTATTGGGAAACAGGGGAATAAAGGATTTTATAAACAAATGAAAACTAAAATAGTTGAAGAAAGGGCAAGGCTGATTGGAGATATAATAGGAAATCTTACAGGATGATGGAATGGCAGAGATGCTTGTGTAGGGGATAGTTAATACTCACATAGAAAGACACTGGTTAATAAAGGAGAACCAGCATGGATTTATAAAAGGCAAGTCTTGTCTGACACACTTTGTTACTTTCTCAAAGAACTCTATTAAATGTATCAATAAAGGAAGTGCAGCGGGTATTGTGCATGTGGATTTTTAAAAGGTGTTTGCTGAGGTGCTGCATCGAAAGCTCTAATATCAAGTACCTTCATTTTATTAAAGGAAATGGGTCAGCATGGAGGAAAGTGGCTTAAAGAACATAAAGCAGAGAATGGTAGTGGCTTTTTTTGGATTAGAGGGATGGAAACAATGGTGATCTTCAAGGCTCAGTATTAGGACCATTGCTCTGGATATAAATAAATGATCTAAATGGAAAAGAGGGAGACAAAAACAAAATCAAAATCTGCAGACAAACAAAGATTGTGTGTGGTTTACTGTGCAGAGGATGTAAGCAACTTCAAGTGGACGTAGGGTAGTAGATTGGGCAGATAGATGTGAGATTAAGTTTAATGTGGAAAAATGTGAGGTGATAGTTTTTGGGATGAATAAAGAGATGAAATACACTGGTATATTTCCAATGGATGTCAGTATCTGAAAATGGCAATCATTTTGAAAGAGTCTATGCCAGAATATTTTGCCTTTTTAGCTTACTGAATGCAAGGGCTTGCTACCCATTTCCAGCATTTTTTGATGTTTGAGCATTTGTCATGCAATAATAGTGCACAAAAGTGTGATGCAGAAATTTGCAGTGCGACGCTTGGTGTGAAGTGTGCTGGACAGGAAGTAGATTCTATAATGTTCTGTATCATAGAAGATCAAGGGACTTGGAATAGGAACTTTTTTTCTGTATCTTTGTTTTTATGGCCAAGTTGTCATTTGATTTAATTTCTCGTCAGACCTGTGAACCTGAATTGTCATTTCCATGTGCAATTGTGTTTTTCAGCTGATGTGGCTCAACAATTCCAGTACGCTGTGAGAGTTATTGGAAGCAATTTTGCACCCACTGTGGAAAGGGATGAATTTCTTGTGGCTGAAAAGATCAAGAAAGAAAGTAAGTTGGCTTCTTTAACCAGCTCTGTAATGTATGAAATTGCTATTGTTGGATATAATCGGGGGTGGGGGGGGGGGGGGAGAACGTGAAAGGGTGAGGTTATCTCCAAGTGAACTTCTTGGTTCCTCGTATATAACGTTTAATTTGGAAACAAAAAAGTAGATCCAGCAAATAGAACTATACCAGTCAGTACTTTAGCTGTGGTGAAGTATCAAAAAGAAACAGAAATATTTACATGGGGAGATTTTGAATAAACTTTTCTCAGTTATTTACGCCAGGAGAGATGAATTAGTAACATACTGTAAGATAAACAGAAAATGCTGGAAACACTCAGCAGGTCAGGCAGCAACTGTGGAGAGAGAAACCGAGTTAACGGAAGAGAAACAGAACCGATGAAAGGTCATCGACCTGAAACATTTACTCTGTTTCTCTCTCCGTAGATGCTACCTGACCTGCTGAGTATCTCCAGCATTTTCTGTTTATATTTCAGATTTCCAGCATCTGCAGTATTTTGCCTTCAAATTAGTAACATACTAATTTATGTTTATGATATTTTCTTGAAATGCATTTCAGCGTAGTACTTTTCTCTGTTGGGCACTAAACTGAAAAACTGTATTGTACTAATGGGTGACCTTTTTTGTGGTAGGGTATAGTTTATATGTGACTTGTCATATCTCCTTATCATGTGAAATTCTGCAGCACCTTGTGTCTATCCGTGTAGGATGTGGCTTTACATGCTGCAATTTCGGACCCATCCAACCATCATCTTCACAATAATAAAATGATCCTTGTTTACTTCTATCCTTACAAAAGATCACCATGAAAAATCTCCTTTTTAAAAAGTGCATGTGCAGTATTAGCTCTCATCTTCCCTCCCTGCACTGAATGTAAGACTATCGCCTAGTGCAGTGAACATGGCATCAGCTAATCTTCATTTAGCAAGTAATTGCTTAAGAGCTGGGTACAAGAATAAATGTCTGATTCCTTATTCCAAGATGAGTAGAGGGGGTAGGTTCTTCATCAAGGTAGGAAGAAGAAAGCCTTAGACTAGACTCTGGATAGGAACCTAAATATAAGAGTGGGCTCATGAGGGTGAAAGGCCTTTTCTTATTCCTACCTTATGTTTGTATGGTATTTCAGTTAATCCCTTATGAAGCCTAGTGTTTCATTCTACACTGATGTTCCAGCTCACTTTAATGAAAGCAAACTGTAGAGCAGAAGAACAAAAGTAGCTCAGTTTCCTGGTTTCATTGTTCTAGTGTGAGGAGATTCCAGGCAGAAACCGGACACCTCCCTGTTGTGGGTGAGAAACATTCGATTCAATGTTCACTGGAGCGTCCTTGCCTGTCTTCTGGTGGAGAAGCTGTCGCTCTTCCCAGTGTCTCAGCTGCAGGAGGTGTAAGACCCAGGGATGAACCTGTACATGGTTAGGAAACGGGTAGCATATAGAGGACAATAACTTAAGTCAAATCCTCAACCACAAGTTCAGTAGCTTGAATGGATTGTAATGGGAATAGAGTCTGGACTATAATTAAAGCATGCCGCAGTGCTCCTGACCTTTCACTAAAACTTCATGAAACATACTTTTGAAATTAGTGAAATACACAAATAACCTTTGAAAATCCAAGTTTCCTGGCACTTGTGATGTGTAGAATTGAAACTTTATAAACTTGTGGTTTACAGACTTTGAATATGAAATTTTCACCATGCTAATGTGCTCTCTTGCAGTGGTCAGGCAGAGAAGGGAGGCAGATGCTGCTTTGTTTTCAGAGCTTCACCGTAAACTGCAGTCACAGGTAAGAATTAACCAAGTTCAGTTGTTGCATGGAAGAAAACTAGTGAGATGCATTCCTCCACGCCATCCCTGTACATGAGTGCCCAGTCTCGGATGCCTGTGCTTCATACATGTTGAGTTCTGCAGGGAACTGCATCTGCAAATATGCGTCCTACCACTTCTACCAGTGTTTTACCTGGAATGGAAGTAAGATTAATGGGTCTGTAGTTGCCCGTGTCTGTTTTGTAATCCTTTTTGAATATGGGTGCACCACATAACCTGTTTCCTATCTACTGGTACCTCTCTAGTGTCTAATGATTCCCTCACAAAGATTGCTAGCACCTCCCAAATCCCCTACTAGACTCCCTCAGCACTCTGGGATAAATACCATCTGATCTTGGGGATCTATCTGTTTTGAGCCCATTTTCCATGTCTAGCACTTCTATCTCGTTTATAATTAGGCTACTCTTATCTTTTGTGAACATGCTATACTCCAGTATGTTATATTACCGTTCCCTGGAGTTAGCCATATTTCTGATATTCTTACTACATTATAATTTACTTCTCTAATGCTATCTTAATATTCTTCACCAGTCTCTTTGTTGCCACTTGGTTTAGGTGCATGTATACCAGGGGATCGTTATCTTGCATCCCTCACCTATGCATTTTGAGGTGATCTTTGTATATGAGGCTTTTAAGGCCCCATCTTCTCTGGATATTGTTTGTCCCTTCATGGACTATACCACTGTGCCCCTACCCATCCCTTTCAGGATTTCTTCTAACCATTCTTCAATATTTACTGCTCCAGTTCGAGGTGCAACACTCACTGCCCTGTAGGTATTTTCTGTATGACACTTGTGGCTTTTCACTTTCCTGGGCGGAGTCCCCTATGACTTAGTATCATGGAATGATACACTACAGAAGGAGGCCATTTGGCCCATCGTGCCTCTGCCAGCTCTTGGAAAGAACTTTCCAATTAGTCTCACTCCCCAGCTTTTTCCCCATAGCCCTGCAAATTTTTCCTTTTCAAATATTCGTCCAATTTTGAAAATTACTATTGAATCTGCTTCCACCACCCTTTCAGGCAGCACATTCCATATCATAACTCATCGCGTAAAAATGTTTTCCTCATGTCGCCTCTGGTTCTTGTGCCAATTACCTTACATCTGTGTCCTCTGGTTACTGACCCTTCTGCCACTGGAAACAGTTTCTTTTTTACTCTATCAAAACCCCTCAAGATTTTGAACACCTCTATCAAATATCCCCTTAACCTTCTCTGCTCTAAGGAGAACAACCCCTGTTTATCTAGTTTCTCCATGTAACTGAAGTCTTTCATCCCTGGTACCATTCTAACTAATCTCCTCTGCACCCTCTCTAAGTTCTTGACATCCTAAAATGTGGTGCCCAGAATTGGACACAATACTCCAACTGGGGCCTAGCTAGTGTTTGATAAAGGTTTAGCATAACTTCCTTGCTTTTGTACCTATGTCTCTATTTTTAAAGCCCAGGATCCCGCATGTATTTTTAACATTTTTAACAGCCTTCTCAACTTGTCCTGCTACCTTCAAAGATTTGTGTATGTACACCCCCAGGACTCTCTGTTCCTGCACCCCCTTTAAAATTGTACCATTTAGTTATTATTACTTTTCCTCGTTCTTCCTACCAAAATGAATCACTTCACACTTCACGGCATTAAATTTCATCTGCCATGTGTCTGCCCATTTCACCAGTCTGTCTGTGTCCTCCTGAAGTCTGTTACTATCCTCTTCACTGTTTACTACATTTCCGAGTTTCGTGTCATCTGCAGACTTTGAAATGATGCCCTGTATACCCAAGTCCAGGTCAATAATATATTATCAAAAAGAGCAGTGATCCTACTACAGGTTGAGCGTCCAAAATCCGGAGTTCTGGAATGATCCGGACTCCGGGACGATTGGTGGCCGGTTCATCCGGAATCCGTAAAATGTTCCGGAATCCGGAACTCCGGATTTTGGACGCTCAACATGTACTTCAAAAAGCCATTAACTTTTGTCTTTTTTTTGGAAAAATCCTGTGAAAAATGTGAGTGATGCAATAAAACTTTAGTGTTGTATTTTATCCTCCTCAATCTGCACAGCTCCACTAAGTGTTTCCGCCAGGCTGCGGCCACGGCATCACGCCGCCCTGGTGGCCTAGTGTGGGCCATCGGATGCTCTGCAGAGCTCGCAGCGTCCCTCCCCTTTAACAGAAGGGGAGGGGCGGAGAAACGCGTCAGCGCCACGCAGAGCGGCCCAGGCATTTCCGGACTCGGAGCGTGTTTCTGATGTCCGAAGTCCGGAAACACCCGAGCCCAGGTTGCGATATTTCCGGACTTTGGACATCAGAAACACGTTCCGAAGTCCGGAAAAACACGAAAACCGGCTCGGCCTCGGTCCCGAGGTTGCCAGATTCAGGACGCTCAACCTGTACCGACCCCTGTGAAACACTACTGTATACTTCCCACCAGACTGAAAAACCACTGCTCTCTGCTTTCTGTCCCTTAGCCAATTTCGTATCCATGCTGCCACTGTCCCTTTAATCCCAGCAGGTGAGTTGTTGACTTCTCTGGTTTTCTAGCTACCTTTTCTGTGACCTTATTTCCTTCTACATTGTTGAACATTGTCGGTTCCTGATTGTAATCTCTACATAGAGTTCCTGACCTTTCTTGCTACTTTTATCCACCTTTATCCACCTGTTGGCTTCATTTCCTTGATTCTCTCCACACTCATCAATATTTCATGGTAATCAGATCCTGGGTTTACCAGTTTCCAGCTCTGATCCCTACTGATGTGCTCTCAACATCGAATGTAGCCCAGCCTTTTCACTGACCCATGATGACTCACTTACCAAGGCCAGTACTATCCACTAGTCCTCTATAATCCCCTCACTTTTGTCTGCACTTG
Organism: Squalus acanthias; assembly: GCA_030390025.1. NCBI lineage: Eukaryota > Metazoa > Chordata > Chondrichthyes > Squaliformes > Squalidae > Squalus > Squalus acanthias. Next base: position 96,762,201 of record CM059431.1, read on the forward strand.
TAAGTTTCTGTACCTTCCTCCCTAAAGCCATGAGTCTTTCCTTAAGCTGAAAGGTCAAAAGACAATTCTCGCATCTTTGTCCATTTCTCATTCATAAACATCCTGCAGCAAATGTACCCCATCATCTCCATTCTTGTCATCTTCACTTATTGCCCCTTTTGATTTAGTGCACCCCAGGTGTCTCTGTTCCTGCACCCCCTTTAAAATTGTACCATTTAGTTTAGATTGCCTCTCCTCATTCTTCCTACCAAAATGTATCACTTCATACTTCTCGGCATTAAATTTCAACTGCCATGTGCCTGCCCATTTTACCAGTCTGTTCATGTCCTCCTGAAGTCTGTTACTATCCTCCTCATTGTTTACTACATTTCCGAGTTTCGTATCATCTGCAAGCCTTAAAAAAAATTCTTAAAGGGCTTGACAGGGTGGATGATGGGAGGATGTTCCGCGTGGCTGCGGAGTCTAGAACCAGGGGTCACAGTCTCAGAATGAGGGGTCGGCGATTTAGGTTTGCAGCACAAAAATTAGGCCATTCAGCCCATCGTGTCTGTGTGGCCCTTTGCTGAAGCAATTCAAAACTAATCCCACTGCCCTGCTTTCTTCCCCGTCACCCTATATATTCTTCAGCTTCTAATTTTTATCCAGTTGTTCCTAAAATGATGCAGTAGTCTCTGCCTCAACCACTCTGTGGTGAAACTTTCCAAGCTCCAACAACCCTCTTGGTAAAGAGATTTCTCCTAACCTCTTAATGATTTTAAATTGATGATCCACTCGTCACTGACTCACCAACCAGAGGGAACAGTCTTTCTGTATTCAAGCTATCAAAACCCTTCCTAATTTAAAAAAACTCCTCTTGGCCTTCTCTGCTGCAGGGAAATAGTTACAATATCTCAAGTTGCTCCTCATATAGTTTCTCATCCCTGGCATCATCCTGGTGAATCCACGCTGTACATTCTCAATGGCTTTAATGTGCTTTCTATAATGGGGCGCCAGAGCTGCACACGGTCTCTAACTGTGGCATTACCAATTTTTGTCCAAAATTATCACTTCTTTACTCTTGTACTTTGTGCTCCTATTTATAAAAAGCAAATGCTGTTGGCCTTTTTATAGCTTTATCTACCTGCACTCGCACTTTCAGGGAATTATGTATTTAAATCTCTAGGTCTCCCTGTTGATCCACACCCTTCAGCACCTTTCCATGGAGTATATACCCACATTTGTTGTTTTTCCTCCCAGAGCACATTACCTCACACTGATCCACATTAAATTGTACCTACCATCTGTTAGCCCATTCTACTAACCTGTTGATGTCGTCCTGAACTCTCTTACACTCTTTCTCGCTGCAAAATTCCCTGCTTTTGTGTTGTCAGTGATTTTGATATTGTGCTCCATATGCCCACATCCATATATACTGTTATGATCAGACTCGCCTTTCAATCCGTACCTCGTATTTTTGGGTAGTAATACAAAATAAATAACACACCATGCTCATCCACATCAGTGGGTTGTCCTACTGGACTTACCTAGATGGCTTTTCACTCTCCTCCACCATTTCTAATCTTTGCACCTCGGTGAAGACGCTCAGCTTTCCCTTTTAACAAACCTGATTGCCCTTGCAGCTTTCCTTTTTGGAAAAAACCTGTGTCCCTCTCTCTTTACCTCCCTTTGTTCACAGACAGGCAAAGGTCAGAGAGCTTTTCTAACACAATGGGCGCGAAGAGCCTTGTCATTGCCTAACCAAGCGAATAAATTGCTTATCGTTTAGTCTCCATCGGGAAACCACTTTCATTTAGCATATTAACCATCTTTTATCTCTGCCTTTTTATAAAATTTGTGAAAATACACTTTTCTTTAAAAAAAAATTAAAAGTAACTCTCTTTCAAATCCTTCCTATGGAAAAATGATCAAAAGCTCCTGAAATGCAACAAGGACCTAAAGCAGCAAGTGGGAAGAGCTTGTGCAGTGATGTGCTGTGAATTCTCTTGGTCCAATCTTGTTATGGCATTCATATGCTGCAATGCCTCCGGTTCTGTTAAGTTTAAATTGCAGCTATTTTGGTGTCTCATGACCCATTTGTGCTCAGCTTACTAGGGAACACCCATTGGCGTCCGGGTAGAGTCGCTCTTTGGAAATTGTGCTCTTAGGTTTTCATCGCCTACAATGCAAATAATGTAAAATTCAGGAATGCTAATTCAGGAAATCTGTAATAAAACAGAAGAAAACCAAAAAGCTAATAGTGCAATTTTCTGTCAGAATCTGAAAAGTAGAAAAAAGCTGTTGAGGCTGGGGGTCGATTGAAAATTCCAAAACTGAGATTTGTAGATTTTTGTGAGGCAAAGGTATTAAGTGATACGGCACCAAGGCGGATAGATTTCCTACGTTAAGGTGTTATATAAATGCAAGTTGTTGTAGATGGAGTTAAGATACAGATCAGCCATGATTTAATTGAATGGTGGAACAGGCTCGAGGGGCTAAATGGCCCTCTCGTGTCCCTATGTAACAAGCTCGAGGGGCTGAATGGTTGTCTCCTGTTCCGAAATAACACAATATAGGAAATTGAGATCTCTTCACATTCTGACAGCTATTGAGTACTTGCAGTGTTTCTTTGGGCCTTTTTCATTCTTCACATATTATTTTATTCACCGTTTGAGCCTCTTACATTGTATGATCTTGCATGGAAAATTACGCCATGATTAACTTTTGTGTCCAGGTGGTATGATAATTTTTAGAAGTCCCTTGTGGCATTAAGTGAATGGGAGAGTTAGTTCAAGTACCAGAAATCATCGTTTGTTGGTGTTCAAACAGAGCTTCCGCCCTGCGACCCCAGCTTCCTTGAAGTGCTGTTGGCATCTTGGCCTTTTTTAGGTGACTGAATTGTGACAATGCCGTGTTATCAATGTTTGGAGAATTATCACAGATTGGCTGGAAATTACCTGCGCTTCTGCAAACAGCTACTTCTGTTTAAACATTTGGCTGCATTTTCTCCCTGTTACAGGTCTCTTCTGTTTTGTAATGGATTAGTTTCACAACTATCATTGAAATATTATTTGATTTAATAGATGTATTCTCTTCCACATATAGGGTATAATAAAGAACAGATGGGCTGTACTCTACCTCCTGCTAAGCCTCAGTGAGGATCCACGTAAACCGCCGAGCAAGGTATCAGTGAAATTGTCCTCTGATCATTTGTATCAGCAATAATCCGTCGGGGAACTATTAACAACCAGTTCAAACACCATTCATATCTGAAGAAATGGCTGGATTTAGATACTGGTACCTGGCTATAAAATTTATTATTCTAGTGTTAGAAAAAGTGTGTCTGAATTCATTGATTGTGATATCTGATGGTTACAAAGTATTTACAGCACAGAAACAGGCCATTCGGCCCAACTGGTGCATGCCAGTCTTGATGCTCCACACGAGCCTCCTCCCACCCTACTTCATCTCACCCCATCAACATATCCTTCTATTCCTTTCTCCTTCGTGTACTTAACTAGCTTCCCCTTAAATGCATCTATGGTATTTGCCTCAACCACTCCTTGTGGCAGTGAGTTCCACATTCTCACCACTCTCTGGGTGAAGAAGTTTCTTCTGAATTCTGTATTGGATTTATTAGTGACTATCTTATATTTCTGGTCTCGCCCACAAGTGGAAGCATCGTCTCTACGTCTACCCTATTAAACCTTTTCATAATCTTAAAGACCTCTATCAGGTCACCACTCAGTCTTTTTTCTAGAGAAAAGAGTTCCAACCTGTTCATTCTGTCGTAATATGTATAACCTTTAAGTTCTGGTATCATTCTAGTAAATCTTTTTTGCACCTTCTCCAGTGCCTCTATATCCTTTTTATAAGATGGAGACCAGAACTGTTCACAGTACTCAAGTGTGGTCTAACCAAGGTTCGATACAAGTTTAACGTAACTTCTCTGCTTTTCAATTCTACCCCTCTAGAACTGAACCGCAGTGCTTTGTTTGCTTTTTTATGGCCTTATGTTTCTCTACCCTATTTAGACACTTATTTTCCAAGGAATATGTGGTCTCCTTATTCTTCCTACCAAAATGTACTACCTCACACTTCTCTATATTGAAGTTCATTTGTCAATTGCATGCCTATTCTGCAATTTTATTAATGCCTTCCTGTATTTTGTCTCAGTCCTCCTCTGTATTAACTACACTTCTCCCAATTTGGTGTCATCCGCATATTTTGAAATTGTACTTCTGATTCCCAAGTCCAAATCGTTTATGTAAATGTGGAAGAACAGTGGTCCCAGCACCGATCCTTGTGGAACACCACTTCCCACCATTTGCCATCATCCATAAAGAAGTTTAACTTCTTTACCCAGAGAGCGGTTAGAATGTGGAATTCGCTACCACAGGCTGAGGCGAATAGTATAGATGCATTTAAGGGGAAGCTAGATAAGTACATGAAGGAGAAAGGAATAGAAGGATATGGTGATGGGATGAGATGAAGTAAAGTGGGAGGAGGCTCTTGTGGAGCATAAACACCAGCATAGACCTGTTGGGCTAATCAATTCCATTAAAAGCAGGGAAAGTGAAGCGCCTTGCTCTGACACTCAGCCATACTTATACCTCAGTATGTCACATTCAGTCTCCGTGTATAAATATGGTAGCATTATTTGGGAATTTTGGAAATGCATCACACATCCACTAGATACAATAGCCAATTGGGGGGAAAAAACTTTTAATGTGAGGTTTTTACATCCTTCAACTGAATTTAAAGAAAAACAAAGTATTATATTACACACATGGATTAAGATTTAAAACACTCCATTGTCTCCAGGTGTGGGTTTGCAGTTGTTTGTGTATGTTCAGGACTAGCCCTTACCACTGAAGAATTAGAGAACACTTTGTGCTGGAATCAAAAGTACCAGCATGACCAGGAAAGGGAAGCAGCTTTAGTGGAACAGAATTCTGTGGTTTGATCAAAATGACTTGTAGGTAGCTCCAAGTATTGAAGTTTGAGAGCAGAACTGCGAACAGATGTTTCCTCTGCTGCTGGTCCTGCCAAATTCAAACAATGGTTCTGCCTGCTGAGAGAGGCAGAGGAGGAGGCGATCACAACAGTCAGGATACCAGTGTAGTACTGTACCTGTGACAGGTGCAGGTCACTTGAGAAAGTGAGAGGTCAGTGCTGGAGAGTTCAGGAAAAGGGGTCTGGGCTCGGAGCAGAGATCCCTACACATTGAATCTTGATATGTTGAAGTTTTTGCTGAGCTTTGGGCTTCAATATTTAGAGACACCCCAGTATATTCGAGTTCTGTTTCAGGACTATCTGTGCACTTGTTTGGTGTTCTGTTCTAAAACTGCTGGTTAGAAGCAACCTGGGATCAGACATTTGGTGTTGAACTGATGTGATGATCTGAATGGCACTGTGGACTGTGCACAGCAGCTCCCAGTCATCATGCCATTGCTGTCAAACTTCAGTTCATATCTGGGACTTGTAAGCAATGTTCCTGTTCTTAAAATAACAACAGAAAATGCTGGAAAAACTCAGCAGGCCAGGCAGCATCCGTGGAGAGAGAAACAGAGTTAACGTTTCAGGTCGAAGACCTTTCGTCAGAACTGGAAAAAAGCAGGAAATGAAATAGACTTAAAGCAAGTATAGAGCAAGTATAAAGCTGGGAAAAGGGGGAGGAGATGAAAGAACAAAAGGAGAGATTAAGAGACATTGAGAGACATTAAGAGATAATCAAGGCAAGAGGAGGTGTTAATGTGACCGGTTGAGGCTAAATGAAGTGTGAAATGCACTGGCAGAATGAAGGACAGCTGCCAGCTTCTGGGAGGGGAAAAAAAAAGGGGTGGCCAAACAAAAGGGTGGATGAAAAAATAAAATATAAATGTGATAGGGGCCGAGGTTATGATCTGAAATTGTTGAAGTGCGGGAGATAGAACGGACACGGTCGAGGGCCGTGTCAACCACAGTAGAGGGGAATCCTCGGTTGAGGAAAAAGGAAGACATGTCGGAAGCACTGGTATGGAAGGTGGCATCGTCAGAGCAGATGCGGCGGAGACGGAGAAACTGGGAGAATGGAATAGAGTCCTTACAGGAGGCGGGGTGGGAGGAAGTGTAGTCCAGGTAGCTGTGGGAGTCAGTGGGCTTGCAGTGAATGTTAGTCAATAACCTATCCCCAGAGATGGAGACGGAGAAGTCGAGGAAGGGAAGAGTCGGAGATGGACCATGTGAAGGTGAGGGAAGGGTGGAAATTGGAAGCATAGTGAATGAAATGTTCTAGTTCAGGGCGAGAGCAGGAGACGGCACGATACAGTCATCAATGTACCGGAAAAAGAGGTGAGGGAGGGGACCCGAGTTGGACTGGAACAAAGTGTTCCACATATCCCACGAAAAGGCAGGCATAGCTAGGACCCATGCGGGTACCCATAGCAACACCTTTGATTTGGAGGAAATGGGTGGAGTCAAAGGAGAAGTTGTTCAATGTGAGAACAAGTTCAGCCAAGCGGAGGAGGGTGGTGGTGGATGGGGACTGGTTGGGCCTCTGTTCAAGGAAGAAGCGGAGCGCCCTTAGGCCATCCTGGTGGGGGATGGAGGCGTAGAGGGATTGTACGTCCATAGTGAAAAGTTCCTGTTCTTAAGCTGCCTGTAGCTGGCAATTTTAAAGTTTAAAACACCACAGGTGACTGTACAACATGCGTTATAACCTTAAGATTATACACCCGTTCACTGCAGCAAGTTTTAAGTAGTGGACTCTGGAAACTCTAGTTCACTGAATTTTAAATTTGCATTTTTTTATGTAGTTTTTTTTCTTACAAGTTTTTGCTGATATGGTTTTTAATTTTATACTATTGCTTCCTTGTCTAAAGCTCACTTATTCTGCTTTTCCAGGTTGCCAATTATGCAGCATTATTTGCTCAAGCGTTGCCAAGAGATGCTCATTCTACCCCTTACTACTACTCAAGGCCCCAAAGTCTGCCACTGACATACCCTGATAGGGCTCCCTCGTCTCAGAGTGCTGGCAGCATGGGAAGCAGTGGGGTTGGTAGCCTTAGTGTGTACGGCTTAAATGGACCAACGCCAACCCCTCAGTCTTTATTACCTGGGTAAGTAGTCTTCTGTTCTGTAACTTAAAGTAAAATATGAATGTAAAATTCACCAGGATAATTGTGGAATCATTTCTGTGTAGTCAGTGTGACCTGAGTTTGCATCATCCTGGTACAGAGAGAACTATCTGACCTGCTGCTGTCTGGACTTTCCTCCAGCGCTCCCTTGCTGGGAGTAGGGTGTTCATTGCTGACCCAGAATGGAAAGTTTTGAACCTGTGAATTGTCTGAATGTTTCTCTTCTCCAGATTTATTGTGGGAGGTGATGACATCAGTCTGGAGAAGTTGCATATCATATGATTGTGTTTGTCACCAAAAGGCCATTTGACTCACTGGAACGTGGTCTTACAAAGGTGGAGATACATCACAAGGCCGTGTGTGGCTCATCCTGTACCCAAATGTTACTGGAGGCTATGAGAAGGGAACAAGTGGCAATAAGTAAGGCAAGCTATGATGGGCAGTACTTTGACAAACGGTATTAATAGCTGCAAATATTCACTCGTTGGAAGTGAGCTCAATCCTGAATGCCATTCTAAAAGAATCCTCCAAACGTGCTTGTGTTTTGGGGGCGCTGTGAAAGTGAACTTGTGGTGGGCAGAGGGAGCGGAGACTTGGTTCTGATGGTGCCTCCTGATAAGTCTACACATTCCTTGCGCACACAGTTTTAATGCTTCTGATACCTTCAATAAGATGTGAAGGAATAGGTTCTTGCTTATATTTTCCTTACGGTAAGGTTCTTCCATTATGTGCCCTCTACAGATTTCCATCAGTAATCGATGTTGACTATAAGCTGTTGCAAATGTATGTTGAGCTTCTGATCAGGATTCTTAGTGACATCTCTTTCATTTTTTTTTCCACTTCTCCTTCTCTTTTGCTCTCTTTCACCTTTCGTCAGGCTAGGCAGCTAAGCAGAGGTGCTGGGGAACATGGGTGGGCAGGGGCATCGGTCTTACTGTGTCACAAGGGTGTAACTAAGTTGTGATAACAGGAAATAAACATGACAAACAGGAAGTCTCAAACATTTAAATATATAGGTATTTCTGATCTGGACACTGGCATGGGGCAGCATATGGAGCAGCGAGAGATACAGAAGCTATATCCGCATTCAAGATTACATTGGATAGGTGGATGAAGGCAAAGGGGGTGAAGGGATATGGAAATGGGACGGGTAAATGTGATTAGAACTGTTTACTCGTGTGGAGGGTAAACACTGACATGGACTGGTTAGGTTGAATAGCCAGTTTCCGTTTAGTAACAGCTACGTAATTCTGTGTATTTCCCCCTCCTCCTTCTAGTTGGTTTGTTCCCCAACCCCGATTCATAATATAAGGAACAGGAGTAGGCCATTCGCCCCTTCCAGCCTGCTCTGCCATTGAGTAAGATCATGGCTGATCTTCTACCTCAAATCCACCTTCCCGCATTATCCCCATATTCCTTGATTCCCTTAGTATCCAAAAATCTATCGATCTCTGTCTTGAATATACTCAACGACTCTCTGGGGTAGAGAATTCCAAAGATTCACAACCCTTTGAGTGAAGAAATTTCTCCTCATCTCAGTCCGAAATGGCCGACCCCTTATTCTGAGACTGTGACCCCTAGTTCTAGACTCCCCAGCCAGGGGAAACGTCCTCTCAGCATCTACCCTGTCAAGCCCCTTCAGAATTTTATTTGTTTCAATGAGATCTCGCCTCATTCTTCTAAACTCTAGAGAATATAGGCCTAATCTACTCAGTCACTCCTCATCGGACAAGTCCTTTATCCCAGGAATCAGTCTAGAAAACCTACATTGCATTCCCTCTAAGGCAAGCATATCATTCCTTAGGTAAGGAGACCAAAACTGTATGCAGATTCATTCCCTTTCTCCCTTCTCCTCCTTCCCGGTTCGTGCCCTCTCTCCTCCTCTTCCCCAGTTTGTTGTCTCCCTCCCTCCTCCTCCTTGTATTTCCCCTTCATTTCTTCCTTAGCTTTAATTGTGCTTTCCTGATTGGATTCCCCTCTCTCTCTGAAAGTACATATACACAAAGTTTTGCGTGTACGGTCAGAATCCCAGAGCAGGTCTTCTGCAGCCTTGGTTCCAGTGATACTGAGTTGCACAATACTTACTGGCAAATAAGTAATGGGTTTTAAACGGGGCCAAATTCCTGTAAAATGTAACTTCTAATGAGGGTGTTTTTTATCTTGATCAGACAAACGTACCAAACTACAGGAACGGCAGATACAATGAGGCAGCAGTTAGGATCGCGGTTTGCATGGGCTTTGTCTGCTGCTCAACCTCCATCATTATCTACCTCAAAGGGCCTTCCAAGCTCCACCTCTCGCAATATGTCAAGGCTGAGACGTGAAGGAGAACTCGGCTGTGAGTATTTGATAGGTTCTTAACTTACTGCTGTGGTCAGTAGTTAGCATGTCAACATGGGAGGAAGTTTTCAGAACAGTTGTCCATATTATCTGGTCATTTATCTCATTGCTGTTTATGGGATCTTGCTGTGTGCAAATTGGCTGCCACATTCCTACATTACAATGGTGACTACACTTCAAAAGTACTTCATTTGCTGTAAAGCGCTTTGGCAAGTTCTTTCTTTTCTTTCTTTCCTTCCAGTGGTGACGGTGTTGCTTCTATTGGGGGTGGATGGTGCTGCTGGTGACGGTGAACTTGGTCATTGTGGCCTGTAACACAAAATGGAAGAAGTGTTTTCTTCCAGGTTATTTGCCCTACCTCACATGACATTCCCCACACCCTTGAGCATCTCGACAACTGTTTGGCTACCTAATTCCACCCATATTGTGATCATATTGGTCTGTCATTGACACGTTTGCCTTTGGTTAATTAGATCACCAGTTGGTGTCTTGTCTTATGCAAGCTATTAGGAAGTGGAGTCCTGATCAGCCTTTGATTGTCTTGAATGAGTTTCCTCTGAGTTTGTGAACTGAAAGGCCCTTGCCGAAGTTTCTCAATTTCATTTCAGTCAAGAAATTGATCCCTTGCTTTAAGCTCCACCTCACGACAGGTCTGGCTCAGTGTGTGATTGCTCGTAGAGTCCTGAGCTGCAATGTTACCTGTACCAGGGCAGGTATGTGTTTCCTGTGCCTCAAAGACCCCAGGAAAACCAGTGGCTGGGGAGCTAAATGGGTAACAGAGTGCTTTCCGCAATGGAAATAACCCGAGGACGCAGCTGTTCTTTGGCAACTTCCTGGGTATCTCGGCCAGGTATTTACAAATCAGCTCGTGTGATAACGCACAGATGTTTACGCTGCCCACCATGTGTTTGGCAGCTGGTGGTGTGGTTCCTTGATAGAGCCTATCCTTTTCTGAATTCATCACGCGCGTTACGCCCATGCTGCATGCAGAAAGAAAGACAGACTTGCATTTCTATAGCGCCTTTCACGACCACCGGACGTCCCAAAGAGCTTTACAGCCAATTAAGTGCTTTTTGAAGTGTAGCCACTGTTGTAATATAGGAAATGCGGCAGCCAATTTGCGCACAGCAAGCTCCCACAAGCAGCAATGTGATGATGACCAGATAATCTATTTTAGTAATGTTGGCTGGGACACCGGGAATAACTCCCCTGCTCCTCTTCGAAATAGTGCCATATGATCTTTTACGTCCACCTGAGAGGGAAGACAGGGCCTTGGTTTAACTTCTCATCCGAAAGACGGCACCTTCGACAGTGCAGCACTCCCTCAGTATGCACTGGAGTGTCGGCCTAGATTTTCGTGCTCAGGTCTCTGGAGTGGGACTTGAACCCACAACCTTCTGACTGAGGTGAGGGTGTTACCCACTGAGCCACAGCTGACACTGTGCTGAAGAAAGGTTCGGCAAGGTACCTTGCCTATCATCAATCCCCATCATCACACGTCATGACCCTGTTCAGTAATCACCACCTGTAGTTTAACTGTAGACACAGCCTGTTAAAAGGGAACTACTTAAAGTCACAGTACTGAACTGTTCTATTATTTTCCAGCATCTGCAGAAGTGACAGAGGCGGCACTGGTCAGAGATATTCTCTACGTCTTCCAAGGAATTGATGGCAAATGTATCAAAATGTGTAATTCTGAAAACTGCTATAAAATTGATTCCAAGGTAATCAATCTTAAATGAGTGTTTGGAATAAAAATAAACTCTTGCATGGTATTTGTATATTTGCGCAGTTGCCTTTATCTTGCTTTCGCTAATGCGTTAATGAGCAGAATGTAGAATCCAGTCAAGAGTAGGGAAAGCATTCATTGGAGTGTTGAGAATGATAACTGTTTGGGCTGGGGGAGATGCCATTGTTTCTCTGTGTATGTGAGTGAATGTCAATAATCTGGAAATTTAGAGTGCAATTGGTCTGCTTTCTGTATCGCATACCGAAGAATTAGCTCAGCTATCCAGCAGGTAAATCATTGCGCCAAAGTAACTTCAGTCTGGAGGTCGTGACTTATTTTCTTTCTGGCATTCAAAATGCTTTGGTGCTTTGTTTTTCTGTTTGCATTGGGAAGTGTTGGCTCGGATCAAGGTTTTCTTTAATGTATACATTTTGTGCCTAATTTTACCCACTCACCACCTCTTTCCTCCGCCCCCCCCTCCTCCCCACCACTGGTTATCTAACCTTTCTCTCTTGGGTGGATGTAAAATATCCCATGACACTATTCGAAGAAGAGCAGGGGATTTCACCCAGTGTCCTGGCCAACATTTATCCCTCAAACAACACTACCAAAAAAACCCAGAATAACTGGTTATTTATCTCATTGCTGTGTGCAAATTGGCTGTTGTGTTTGCCTGCAAAACAACTGTGACTACAATTCAGAAGTTCTTTGAAATGTCCTGAGGATGTGAAGGGTGTTATATAAATAAATGTTATTTCTTCCTAATGTGTTCCTTGCTGGATGGGGTCCTGCCTGCTCCTTGGAGGGCAGCAGCAATGGCTGCTCCCGATATAGTTTGGTTTTGGTTTTGCCTGATGCCATTCTGCTGGTCCAATCAATTATTGTGGAAGGTTGGAAAGACTGGACTGATTGTGTACTTAGTATTGTACCATTTAATAGTACTTCTAATGGTGGCTAGTTCAATAAGGGCAATCATCTGACTTTCAGTATATGTTTTTCATTGGTTCCAAAAAAAAAGTCATTGTGTTAAATGCTAAATAAATAAATGCTGTTGTCAAAATGCATCATTGGCTTTGAGTTTGGTGCCAAAACACAGATGTAAACTTCCCCACCTCTCGAGCGGAGCAAGCTTCTGGAAACAGACCTTCATACTTTTTTAAAATTAGTTTTATGGGATGTGGGCGTTGCTGGCAAGGCCAGCATTTATTGCCCATCCCTAATTGCCCTTGAGAAGGTGGTGGTGAGCCGCCGCCTTGAACCGCTGCAGTCCGTGTGGTGAAGGTACTCCCACAGTGCTGTTAGGGAGGAAGTTACAGGATTTTGACCCAGCGAGGGGAACTTGGAGGTGGTGGTGTTCCCATGCGCCTGCTGCCCTTGTCCTTCTAGATGGAAGAGGTCGCGGGTTTGGGAGGTGCTGCCGAAGAAGCCTTGGCGAGTTGCTGCAGTGCATCTTGTAGATGGTACACACTGTAGCCACAGTATGCCAGTGGTGGAGGGAGTGAATGTTTAAGGTGGTGGATGGGGTGCCAATTAAGCGGACTGCTTTGTCCTGGATGAAGTCGAGCTTCTTGAGTGTTGTTGGAGCTGCACTCATCCAGGCAAGTGGAGAGTGTTCCATCACACTCCTTACTTGTGCCTTGTAGATGATGGAAAGGCTTTGGGGAGTCAGGAGGTGAGACATTTGCCGCAGAATACCTAGCCTCTGACCTGCTCTTGTTGCCACAGTATTTATGTGGCTGGTCCAGTTAAGTTTCTGGTCAATGCTGACCCCCAGGATATTGATGGTGGGGGATTCGGCAATTGTAATGCCGTTGAATGTCAAGGGGCGGTGGTTAGACTCTCGCTTGTTGGAAATAGTCATTGCCTAGCACTTCTGTGGCGCGAATGTTACCTGCCACTTATCAGCCCAAGCCTGAACGTCGTCCAGGTCTTGTTGCCTGCGGGCATGGACTGCTTCATTATCTGAGGAGTTGTGAATGGCACTGAACATCCCCATTTCTGACTTATGTTGGCGGGAAGGTCATTGATGAAGCAGCTCAATATGGTTGGGACTAGGACACTGCCCTGAGGAACTCCTGCAGTGATGTCCTGGGGCTGTGATGATTGACCTTCAACCACCACAACCATCTTCCTTTGTATTAATCCAATCAGCAATACTTCCACTGCCAGTACAATAGGAAATAGTTGATGATGTACTGTTTTACTCAGTCTTTGTACACTTAAATGGTTGGTTTGATAATATCTTGTGTTATAAAGTGTTTTGTAAGTTTAGACATTAGAACATTGGAATATACAGAACGGTTTTGATCCACCTGGCTGGAACCAGAGTTCAGTGAATATGCCGGTTACTCCTTCTATCCACCAGTTGATTTTTTTTTACAAGGTTCTCCTTTTTGTGAATTTGGGTGGCGTTCAGGAATGGTGTGAAGTGTTTTGCTGGTACCGTGAGCTTCTTAAGATTTTTTTCTGTTAGGAAGGATAAGCAGCCCTGAAGTTGGTACAGATTGCTTACCTTTACCAAGCCATGCTCCAGAAAATACATTGGTGCAGTTCAACCCGATGATGGTAAGGAAACTCTGAGTCCAGATAAACGGCCCAATATCAGTTGATTGGTCACGTAACATTAGGTGGAATCCCACTTAAGTCAGCGGGTCACGTAACGTGATGCTCACAGCATTACCTCCAGAAGCAATACCATTGGAATGTTGCAACCATTCACCAGTTTTAATCAGTAATTTATTGTTATTTTATAATTCCTTTTAATTTCCTTTGCTTGAATATATTTTGGCATTATGCTCAGATAATGGACTGTTCAGCTCCCATCAGATGGGTTGGGCATCAGTCCTAATCTAAAATTCTGTTTATAATTGTACTCGAACTATGAGGGATATTGGTGCTCGGGAATGGAATCTCAGTCATACAGTGTCCGCATCAAGCACTCCCAGGTATGATATAGACTAGCTACATGCAAAGTAAGGCTCCCTCCACTCTGCCCCAACAATGTGCCTCAATCCCAACCTTAATCATCCCTTACTGCACCGTTATTGCAATTTTTTCATTTTCCACACCAGTGTCTTGTCTGCATCCAGGGAGTAGCAGGAATCTTATGGCTGTGCTGTTGCAGAGGTGGATCCTGTTGAAACCTCTCCCAATATTGTGACCTTGGTGGTACCTTTGCACAAAGCCAGATTAGTCTCGCGTGAGTGGACGAGTTTTGGGGGCTAATGAGTCCCGTCTCCAGGTGGACTGGGCTTGTGTGAGATGGGTCTTTTTGTGTGTGTGTGGCTGGCAGGAAGGATTATAGCAGGGTTCCAGCACCCAGGGTGTATTTAAAAAAAAAAAAAAAAAAGTTTCACAATTGAATTTAGCCTGACCCCTCCCACCCTTAAAACAGTTGCTTCGAGGTTCTAGTGACTGGGGAATAAGCAAACGTTAGAGGAGTGACATTACCTGGCAATGTAAACTGGGTAGTAACTGGTGGCAGTTCAGGAGGAGGGTTTCAGGAAGAAGCCAGATGTTGTTGGCAGAAATTAGATTTTGTGTTCTATCAACATAAAACTTTTTGTTTCTTACAGTTGGGAATATCGAAATCCCTGAGGGATACTGCAAGTAGATTAGCAGAACTCGGATGGCTTCATAACAAAATAAGAAAATACACAGACCAGAGATGCCTCGACCGTGCCTTTGGGCTTGTGGGGCAGGTATGTTGGATTCATCTTACGGTGTCTGTATCCCTGAACAGACACACCATGTAAGAAAGCACAGAAAAAGGACATTTATACCTGGAGTATCCAGCTCTCCTGGCCTAGCTTCCAGATCTCCTCTGCCTGGTATCCAGTTCTATCCCCGTTAACCCCCAGCTCGGCCTCTGTTGTTGGAAGTGCATTACCGTACCTGGTACATTATTCACCCTTTAAGTAAATTCTTTATAAGACCTGTTTTAAATGTTTCGCTTGTTTAGTTTTGGTGTCTTGCTTGTTTTACAGATACGTTTTTTTTAAAAATGTCCATTTTCTTGAAGTGAGAAAGCCTGGTTGGCATGTTTGATTGCTGTGGCGAGCAGCTAATTCTGAAGCAATCGACGTTCTTTTCAAAGCTGTCTAATTCTGGACATTTTTAGACCCATATAAGGTTCACCTTGACGTACCTAAATATTCTCTATTGTTAATTAGTAAACTAAAGCAGACTGTGTATTTAAGGAAAAGTGAAATCATTGTTTGTTTATCTCTTTCAGCCTCTTTAATTCTTGTATTCCTGCAGAGTTTTTGTGCTTCCTTGCATCAGGAGTTGAAGGAATATTACAGGTTACTGTCCGTTTTACATTCCCAGGTAAAAGACACTTTACTCCTCTAACATTTGCTCAGTTACCAGTACCTCAAAACCGCTCCTTTAAAGCTGGAAGGGGTCAGATTAAATTTTCTTGCGTGTTCCTGCTGGCTCCAAAAGCTCCTTGTCTGCAGTGGATACTGTACACAGCAGCACTTGTTGGGTAAATCTAAATATCCCCATCCACCATTGAAATTTCCAACTCCTCTGTTCCAATGTATTCTGCCTGTTAATTCCCTTCTTAGATTACCATGGTTTTTTTTCCAAATGTTCTGTGAATTGAAAGAATGTTTTTTTGTGAAAGTGGAGCATGTGTTTAAATTCTGCCTAGCCACAATCCCCTCATTAGTGGTACAGAATTGTTAACCTTACCGCTAATGATCTTGTAAGAAATGTAAAGCCTATTTAGTAAAAGTCTGCAGTAAGGGCATCTCACTGTGGGCGACTACAGGTGTATGTGACCAGACTGGTCACCTTCAAGGCAGCTGGGGCTGTGAACTCCCACCGATTGTTACCTGGCCCTACTTTCCATGGCATTCTGTGTAAGAACAGATCGGGTACTCATTAATTTATTTCTCTCCCAATTAATACTACTGTTTTCCTGACATTGCTGACTCTGGCTGGACCGCGATCCGGTTCTCGCTGGGCCGCGATCTGGATCTCGCTGGCGGTCCTCTGGTACCTTGCTGAAATAACCAGGCTTTGTGCATCAGGCTGGACAGTGAGTGTTGGGAGGCTGTTCAGCCTCGAGGGGAGACCCGTCCTCGGGCACAGACTCTCCAGCAGCAGTCACTGGATAACTGGTGAGGGGAAACCATGGCTGTTTCCTTCTCCCCTCTCCCGAGCAGGGCACATTCAGGCTAACTCAGCAGAAATTGAGGATTGAACCTAGAAGCTTGCTAGTCTGTGTGGCTCAAGTCGATTATAATGTGAACTTACCGAATGGGGCATCACAACTGCCTGTGAGTGGTGGGGGGCTGGTAGTTCCTGTAATAAAAGCAAAAACTGCTGCAGTGCTTAGCCCTGTTGGCAGAAAAGACGGGCTCATGTTTCAGGTGTAAACCCCGGGTTAGCAATGGTAAATTCCGAGTTCAGTGTCGCTTCCACTTGTTTTTCAAGAAGTAAATTATGTTCATAGCAGAAGAACATGCAAACACGCCTTTTCAGTGGCCTTCCCTGGTAACTTATTCCACGTTCTTAGTTCCTTATGGGTGTAAAATTATCTGCCTGATTTCCCTTCTTGCTCCTAACTTCCTCATTTTGAACCAGTTTCTGATGTAGGGCTGGAACACAAAGGGGAGGAAGTGATGCTTCAATTGTACAGAGCCTTGGACAGGCCCCATCTGGAGCACTGCATTCAGTTCTGGACACCGCACCTCAGGAAAGCCTTAGAAGGGGCGCAGCACAGATTCACCAGAATTACACCAGGGCTTAAAGAGTTAAATTATACGGGCAGGCTGCATAAGCTTGGCTTGCATTCCCTTGGATTTAGAAGATTGAGGGGTGATCTAATCGAGGTGTCTAAAATAACAAAGGGATTTGATGGGATACACACACAAACTATTTTCTGTGCTGGGGGAATCCAGAACAAGAGGGCAGAATCTTAAAAATTAGAGCGAGGCCGTTCAGGGGTGAAATCAGGAACATTGAGCTTGATAGATTTTAGTTGGGTAAAGGTATCAATGTATCTAATCCCTTAAAGACCTTGAATAGTATTTCTACCGAGCATTCTCTCCAGAGTAAACAATCCCAAGATCTTCACCCTCTCCTCACAGCTCAGATTCCTTAAGCTCAGTATCAATTTGTTGCCTTTTTCTGCACTGCCTCCAGTGCCAGGATATCCTTGCTGTATTACGGTGCCCAGAGTGGTACCCAGTGCTCCAGGTGTGGCCATACCAGTGCCTGTACAGACTCATTATCCCCTCATGGGATCTGTGCTCTATCCCTCTGACTATACATCCCAGGATGGTGTTAGCTTTCCTTACTGCTGCGACACACTGCCCTGTTGGTGACGGTGAGCTCTCCAGCAATAGCCCAGATCCCCCTCCAGAGCTGTGTCCTGTAGTCCAGAAACAGTTAGTTTATAATCCCACCATTTATTTCCCTTCCTAGTGTCATTGCTGTGCATTTTCCCACATTAAGTGCCACTCATCAGGCACCTTCCCAACCTGTCCAGATCCCTTTGTACTTGGCCTACCTATTCATTGCTATTGAACCTCTCCCAGCAAAAGGTCTTTTGTTACCTGCAGATCTGAAGCTCAGTATTTAGAGGATAAGGAATTTGTTTTGTACAGTGGAAAAAGGGGAATAATGTCTCCACATAACAGGACAGTTCTTGTAAAAGTGAAGTATCAATTATTTATAAGTAGAATGATAATGGATTAAAGATGCAGTAAGTCGCAGATGCATTTTCAAGCTTCAGGGCCATGATCGTTGCTTATAAGGCGGCAATGGTCAGTCTGGCTGTCAACTGAATGTTGAAAGGACCACATTATGATCCCATTAACTTTGTTTCCATGTTATCCAAATGAAATGGTATATTAACAATTCTGGTTGAAGCTATAGATAGAAGTGTTCCACACTTGGTATCAAGATTAAGGCCTTGGATTTTGTAATGTGATCTATCGATGCCCCAAGTCCCTTGCTGCAAGGCTTAAAGGTTAAAGTGGGGAATAAATAGCTCCAACCTTGCAGGAGATTGTGCTTTTACATTGTTGAATTTTTTCTACCCTTGGAGGCCTGCCTTATCAAGTCTTTCAACAACAACAACTTGCATTTATATGGCGCCTTTAATGTAGTAAAACGTCCCAAGGTGCTTAATCATGGCAGGAAGTTGGTATAATAATTAGGTTTGGGTGCAGCCCCTTTGAGAAATCCAAAATATTGATCTGGACCATGAAAGCTGGTAGAACTAATCTTGTCCACCTATCTACTCTTAACGTTTGAATTTTTTTCAAAGTTGAGAATGAAGGTTATGGCTCGTATTGCAGAAAACCATTGGGTTGGGAGGGGGAAAATCAGAGAGTAGTAACTATAACCATTGGGCTTTAAAAAGCTGACCGGGGAAGGAATGAAAAACTTCAGAAATTGAGATCCTGGAAAAGAATGAGTTGAAACGTGTGTGAAGAGTCTTGATTTTAACAGTGAGGTTGCAAGGAGGAACGAGAACATACCTGACAGACAACGGGCTTTTTCTGTATCTTGCCCAGAAGTGTGTGAGAGGTGGTGGAAGAGGCTCCCCAGATCTGGGAGCAATGATCAAGTCTTGTACGCCTTGGGCTTCATAAAATGTCCTTAAGGGGAAGTGTAGGGTTTGGCACAAAATAAGACAATCAAACTACTTGGAGACTGCTTTATCAACAGAGGAAATGTGATTGTTCCAAATGAGGTCCAGAATGTTGATTTAGATAAAGGACCGAGGCTGTAGCCATTACAAGCAAGAGGCAGCAGCTGTTATCTAGACCTGAAGAAACTGTCCTTCCAAGAATTGAAAGAAACAAGATTTTCATTGCCCCATTTAAGGGCATGAGATTGACATTTAGTGTCATCACACTGAGAGGCCTAGAGACTGTGGGCTACCAATGCGCTTTTATTGATAGTTCATCTTTTAATTGATAGTTCATCTTTTTGATCACCTCTGGGGTTCTCTAGAGCAATATGTTCCTTCCACTCTTCCTTCAGCTGTCAACCGTGGCTCTGGGTAGCACTCTCGCATCTGAGTCAGAAGGTTGTGGGTTCAAATCCCACTCCAGAGACTTGAGCACAAAAGTCTAGGCTGACAGTCTTCCTGGCCCTTGCCAAATCTATATCTGAAACTTGTGTGGACTCTCCTAGTGGTAAAACTGGTTGCTCAAGGGAAGGAAGTTCTTTAGTGAGATTGGAGTCTGAGGATAAAAAAAGGTCAGCTTTATCTTCAGGAAAGCAGCTATCCACATCCATCGGAGAGATGAGGGATGGAAAGAAGGGCTTAGGAGCAGGAGTAGACCCTCAAGCCTGTTCTGCCATTCAATGAGATGATGACGTATCTGTGACCTAACTCCATATACCTGCCTTTGCCCCATAACCCTTAATACCTTTGGGTAACAAAAATCTTTTGATCTCCGATTTAAAATTAACAATTGATCTAGCATCAATTGCCGTTTGCGGAAGAGAGTTCCAAACTTCTACCACCCTTTGTGTGTAGAAGTGTTTCCTAATTTCACTCCTGAAAGGTCTGGCTCTAATCTTTAGATTATGTCGCCTCGTCCTAGACTCGCCAACCAGTAGAAATAGTTTTTCTCTATCTACCCTATCTGTTACCCTTAATATCTTGAAAACCGATCAAATCACCCCTTAACCTTCTAAATTCCAGGGAATACAACCCCAGTTTGTGTAATCTCTCCTTTAAATTTAACCCTTGAAGTCCAGGTATCATTCTAGTAAATCTACGCTGCACTCCCTCCAAGGCCAGGAAATCCTTCCTGTGGTGCCCAGAAATGAGCACAATGCTCCAGGTGTGGTCTAACCAGGATTTTGTATAGCTGTAGCATAACTTCTACCCCTTTGTATTCTCGTCCTCTAGATATAAAGGCCAGCATTCCATTAAGCCTTTTTGATTATTTTCTGTGCCCGTGACATTTTAATGATCTATGCACATGAATTCCTAATTCTCTTTGGACCTCCACTGTTTTTAGCTTTTCACCATTTAGAAAATAGCCTGTTCTATCCTTTTTAGGTCCAAAGTGGATGACCTCACATTTACCTAGATTGAAATCCATTTGCCACAGTTTTGCCAATTCACTTAATCTATTAATATCTCTTAGTAATTTTATGGCTTCCATCTGCACTGCTTAAAATGCTGCCTATCTCTGTGTCATCGGCAAACTTGGATATGTGGCTCTCTCTCCCATCATCTAAGTCATTAATAAATACAGTGAATAGTTGAGGCACCAACACAGATCCCTGTGGGACACCACTAGTCACATCCTGCCAATTAGAGTACCTGCCCATCATCCCTACTCTCTGTCTCCTGCCGCTCAGCCAATCTCCTAATCGGGTCAATAATTTGCCTTCAATTCCATGAGCTTCAACTTTAGCTAACAGTCCCTTATGAGGGACTTTATCAAATGCCTTCAGGAAGTCCATATAAATAACATCCATAGACCTTCCCCCGTCCACTACTTTAGTTACCGCTTCAAAAAAAATTCAGTCAGGTTCATCAGGCATGACCTACCCTTTACAAATCCCTGCTGGCTCTTTTTGATCTCACTTAAACAAGTTATGAGAGCCAGGTTGGCAAGGGACCAAGGAAGGAGCAACTGGTGGTGGGCAAGAAAGACAACAGCTGATGCTCCAAAGTTGTGTTTAGTAGCAGTAGATTTATAGAAGCTACAAGCAGAGAAAAAGTAGGCTGACCAGATACATTGGGCATCATATTTACGGTAATAGCAGATCAACAGGGCTGACGTCTTGGGTCTGACAGAAGGGGCAGTGTGAGGTTATGAGACTGATTGATTGGTCATTGGAAATAATTGCCTGATGGTTAGTTTTGTATTCTTGGGCTACATTGGGGAAAAAGCAGTTGGATTTATTAACGTTTGCTGACAGCTGAACCCACTCGACACAGTAAATTCTCCTGAGTACCGCATTATGTGTTGTCCCTCCTTGTGATTTCCTGTCATTTGTATACTTGTTGAAATTTATTTGCCATTTTCTTTCAAATTAAAACCACAGATACAAGTAGAAGATGACCAAGGTGTAACTGTGGGACTGGAAAGTAGCTTAACGTTGCGTCGCCTGCTGATTTGGACCTATGACCCCAAGATTAGACTCAAAACACTTGCAGCACTTGTTGATCATTGCCAAGGTCAGTCAGGAATTTTTTAGGTTACTGCACTGTTTTGTACATCGTAAGTTAAAGTAGGATGTTCATGTTTTATGCTTTAAAATAGTCAACTGGAAGCCAAAAGCAGCAACTGAAGAAATTTTACAAGGAACTGAACCCAATTTTAACACATTCAGGCAGATTTTACAAATAACCGAATTGGATTCATTCAGTATATTTTTCTTCATTTGCTAATGTTAATGAAAAAGTAGATTTTCTCTGCTTCAGCTAAACTTTTTTTATCAACTGCGATTACAGAGCAATAGATTTCAGCAAGGCTTTTGATACAATGACACACAATTGATTATTCCACAAGGTAGGAAGCCTTGGAATAGGAGGAGAGCTCCTGAGGTGCATTTAAAATTAGCTAAATCACAGAACCCAAAGTGGGTCGTGAATGGAACTGAATCGAAATGGCAAAGGGTCGCGAGGGGTGGGGGGGTTGTTGCGGGGCTCACTGGCGGGGCGATTGTTGTTTACAGTGTACAGAAATAGTTTGGGGTTGGGGGCAAAAACAAAAACTTTAAAAAAAATTGGAGTGGGGTGCGTTAAAATAAGAGAGAAGGCAAACCAAAAACTGAGGGATCTGGATAGGTTGGGGAGGTGGGCTGAGGAGCGGCTAATGGTGTTTAATACAGACAGGATAATAAGACCAGCAATGGGGAATAAATAGGGAAGAATGCAAACTAACTGTCTCTGGGCTACAGGACACAGCTCAGGAGAGGGATCTGGGCTATTGGTGGAGAGCTCACTGTCACCAACAGCACAGTGTGTAGCAGCGATAAGGAAAGCTAACACCATCCTGGGGTGTATAGTCCGAGGGATAGAGCACAGATCCCAGAAGGGGATAATGAATCTGTACAGGCACTGGTATGGCCTCACCTGGAGCCCTGGGTATAATTCTGAGCACTGTACTATAGCAAGGGTGTACTGGCACTGGAGGCAGTGCAGAAAAGGGCAACAAACTGATACTGAGCTTAAGGAATTTGAGCTGTGAAGATCCTGGGATTGTTTACTCTGGAGAAGAGAAGGATCAGGGGAGAGATTATTGATGGATTTAAGAGAGTGTGGGAATAGATAAATGGAACCTATATGGTTGAGATTGGCACAAACTCTAGAACCAGGGACCTGTGCTTGGGTTGCGAAGAGGGAGGGGGAGACAGTTTAGATTGAAGTACTTTGTTAAGAGAGCGGGTTAATATGTGGAATGGACTGTCCAGGAATGGGGTGGGAGCAGGGAATGTGGAAAAACATGCAGGTGCAGCAAGCAGTTAGGAAGGCAGATGGTATGTTGGCCTTCATTGTAACAGGATTTGAGTACAGAAGCAAGGATGTCTTACTACAGTTATACAGGGCCTTGGTGAGACCACACCTGGAGTACTATGTGCAGTTTTGGTCTCCTTACCTAAGAAAGGATATACTTGTCATAGAAGGGAGTGCAGCGAAGGTTCACCAGACTGATTCCTGGGATGGCAGGACTGTCATATGAGGAGAGGTTGTGTGAACTAGGCCTGTATTCACTAGAGTTTAGAAGAATGAGAGGGGATCTCATTGAAACGTATACAATTCTGACAGGGCTAGACAGACTGGATGCAGGGAGGATGTTTCCCCTGGCTGGGGGGTCTAGAACGAGGGGTTACAGTCTCAGGATTCGGGGTAGGACATTTAGGACTGAGATGAGGAGAAATTTCTTCACTCAGAGGGTGGTGAACCTGTGGAATTCTCTACCACAGAAGGCTGTGGAGGCCAAGGCACTGAATATATTTAAGAAGGAGATAGATAGATTTCTAGACACAAAAGGCATCAAGGTGTATGGGGAGAGAGCGGGAATATGGTATTGAGATAGAGGATCAGCCATGATATTGAATGGCGTAGCAGGCTCGAAGGGCCGAATGGCCTACTCCTGCTCTTATTTTTCTATGTTTCTAAAATGTCCATGATAATTGGAGAGATGTTTGAGAGAGTGGACGATTGATGGGGATTAGTTTTCGGGACTGATGAGATGGACTGCAATCTTTTCCAAATTTGTACTTTCCTGAGTTCTGATGAGATACAACCATCCTTTCAGAATATGGGATAAGCGAGACCAGATTTATTTATATGTGCAAAAGTTTAATTTTTTAATGAAAACCCTTTGGGGGAAAAATTCAGCTGCTTGCGCCTCCCGTTAGCGCCTTAAGAGGGCGCTAATGGGGCGTAAAGCAGCTAACGCCCGGGCGCAGCGCCGCCCACGCCTCCCGAAAAATTTAGTGGGAGGTTAGCGGCGGCGGCGGCAGCCGGTAGCGCCCTGTGGCGCTGCGCCGCCGGCGATGACGTCATCGCCGTGCGCAGCACCCCACTCGCGCCCCGGTCGTGATCTTCAGTCGCGCCCCCT
Source organism: Squalus acanthias (assembly GCA_030390025.1). NCBI lineage: Eukaryota > Metazoa > Chordata > Chondrichthyes > Squaliformes > Squalidae > Squalus > Squalus acanthias. Next base: position 96,785,927 of record CM059431.1, read on the forward strand.
GATTTACCGCCAGACGCTATGTCCGACGGGTTCAGGGAGGCGTACGTGCGGCCGGGGCGGCGATATTTAAAGGGGAGGTGGCAGGCGGCCATTTTTGTTGCTGGCCGCCTGCCAGCACCTGCCCCCGGCCCCCGTGAAGCCCCCCCACCGTGAAGTGCCGGCTGCGCTCCAAGAGCCCGGCACTTCTCTTGAGTGCCGGGCTCTTTTGCCGGCACTCCCGATCCCTGGGGGCCCAGCTGGGCCCCGGTTCGCGCTGCGCAGGGTCCCTCCCCTTTAAGAAGGGGAGGAAGGCCTGCAATACCGCGGCGCGACGTGCCGCAGCGCGTGGCGCTGCGGCACGTAGCGCCAGGATATTCACTCGCAGCGCCCCAAGAGGGATGCGGGATGCTTCCAGTGGCGCCCCGCTTCCCTCTTGGGGCGCAACCACTGAAGTTCCGGCGCGGGGCCGCTAATTTTTTCGGGGCGCTAAAAGTCGCGCCCCGGCGAGGTTAGCGCCCCAAATGGGGCGCGACTCAATTTTTACCCCTTTATAACTTGAAGAAAATTAGAATATATATTTTTTAACAATTAGTTTTGAAAGAGTGCAGTAATTTGAATTTAAGTTAATCTTTCTGTTTTGATCCGTTCAGGGAGGAAAGGTGGAGAATTGGCGTCTGCTGTCCATGCTTATACTAAAACAGGAGACCCATACATGAGATCACTGGTGCAGCACATTCTTAGCCTTGTATCGCACCCCATCCTTAACTTCCTCTACCGCTGGATTTATGATGGAGAGCTGGAGGACACATACCATGAGGTAAACATTTTTCGTTCGTTGTGCGTTTCCAATGGTGTCACTCAAGATGAGTGGGAGGATGTGGTTTATAACCTACACCGGTCACCCAAATAGCAATTGCCTCCCTGCTCAGCTGGATGTGTTTCCTTCCTCCCCTCTTCCCATCTCAACAATCATTCTCCACTCTGTACAACAGGATATTCTCGTGCTCTCGCTGCTTGTCATGGGAAAGCAGTGCAAGATCAGGTCCTGGGGGTAGAGGAACAAACTGTTGCAGGTGGTGGGAACTGGAGACTTGGAGACATCAATGCACACATTTTATACAATTATCCCCTGTTTTTGGTGGGGTGAGTTTATGATTGGTCTCCAGGAAGAAAGCAAATAACTTAGTAACACACGGACAACTTAAATATTAAATAATGAGTGGGAGTAAAATCAATCAACTCAACTGTCAGCAACACAAATGAGAGTCATAGAAGACGCACAATTTTATTGCCAAAGTTTCAGTAAATTTTATTACTGTATTGATTAAAGGAACAAGAGGATGTTTTAGAAGATTAGCTGACTAGAGAATATTCTCAGTAATTAGGAACTGACACTTGGCATACCTTATCCTGTCTTCAGTGGTTTAGTTTGACACTTACTGAAATTAGAACAAAAATCATAGCATTGTTACCGTACATTTCCACAAATTACTATCTTATTTTAAACTTTTTTTTTAGTTGAAAGATGACTTCACATTCTTTAAATGCCTTAAACAAAAGTCATGCTCCCACTAAAGCAAAATTCTGGCATTGCTAATTATTGTGTATTATTGCGTATTGATATTTAGGAATTATTGTGTTGCAGTTACAAACTGCATCTACAGTTATTTGTGCTAACATAAATCAGGGCTTCTCAGTCTGCTGGTTGTAATGTCCCAGCACCCTTGCCTATTGTTCATGCACATGCAAAGGCTACATATGGGCAGCTGCAACTAAAACCTGTGTTGTGCCTTAGACCTGCAATGCCTATTTTGGGTGATGTTGTACTGACCTAAAGTTCAGACCTGTTAGCTATATCATAGCCATATGTGAACGAAGGAAAGAGCAATATCAGAGCAATATATAAAATCGCAAGTGAACCCGAGGTACGTACAGGTTAAGGTGTCCAATGGCCCGTCTAGAAACCCATGGATTCCTCCTTCCCCGCTCCCCATCATAACATCTAAGGAGAGCTGTAATTGTGCTCTTACTGACCTTGGAAATTATTTGTTTTCAAGGTTGTGTCTCATCTTTGGCCTTTTGCCACTATGCCATTACATTGTGGTTGATTATTTGATTGTGTTCTGTTTCTGTGCTTTTTGGAATCCATTAATGTAAAATCGAATGATCTCAAATGATTTTTTTTTGTCAAATGCTATTTGAATTGAAACAGTAATGTTTACAGTCAACTGTAGTACTTAATGCATAATGTATAGTAATTTTGCAAATCACAGCCTGTAATAATAATTAACAAAAATAAAGAACAGAATTCCAAAACCATGCTGTCAGAAGTCTGTGTTTCCTCTGTGGCATCCACTCTGAGGTCTTGCTTGACAACTGTAAACTAGTTAAGTGGCTTTTATTAACCCTTCCTGTTGATGGGAAGATACTGAGATCCATTTTTATCTTATCCATAAAATTAGAATAAAATGAGATGATGCCTTTGGGATGAGGTTAGCTGAACTGCATTTGCTCCGCTCCCCAGGACTTTTTGAATCTTGGTAAATTGCTGACTTGTGTAATTTTCCACAAATTAAAAAGGTATAACCAAAAGTTTAAACAAGCGCGTGTTGAGCATAATTGTGCAATTAGAGCTTTAGTAAGCACGGAGAGATTGTGAAAGTGCTTAAGCATCCGAGGTTAACGGAATGTTGCACTACTGTACTTGTAGTTAGAAGTATTATCATTGCTAAGTATGTCATGCATTCGCTCGTTGTTGTTTGAAGTTTTTTGTAGCTTCCGATCCAACGGTGAAGACCGACAGGCTATGGCATGACAAATATACCCTGAGAAAGTCGATGATTCCTTCTTTCATCACAATGGATAAGGCCAGAAAGGTGATTACTCGGAGACTGTTCTAAAATTTGATGTCGGAAATTTTATTTCTCCTCAGACATTTACACGTTTCTGCCATTTCTGTATCCCGGCAGGACAATAACACAAACAAAAAATTCCGATAAGGCCCTGGACGGTGCAGGCGCTTCGAACACTACTGTCCTCCCAGCTGGGGACAGTGTTCAGCTCCGTCCCAGACTGTCTGTTCAGGTGGATATAAAAGATTCCGTAGTATTATTTGGAGGAAGAGCTGGGAGTTTTCTGGTGGGCTAGCCGTTATTTGTTCCTCAATCAACATCACAAAAGTACCGGTCGTTCATCTCAGTTGATGTTTGTGGGATCTTGCTGTGTGCAAAATCCCTACAAAACAAGAATGACTGCACTTCAAAAGTAATTTGTTGGCTGTGCAACGCTTTGGGTCGTCCAGAGGATATGAGGGTGCTATATAAATGCAAGCCCTTTCTTTCTTCCTGCCCCTTCCCGTTGCTTCTAAATCCTTCTCTAAATATTTAAATTGAGGCCAGATTGGTTTAAAAAGTCCCCATCGGGGTCGAATGGTTCCGTGACCACTTTGTAAACCACTGCACGACATTTAACCTCTGTGTAGTGGTGTGACCCATACACAATCTCCAGAGTTGCTTATTTTACAGTATCAACTTAAGCCGCCCCTGAATGTAATTCCTCAAATGACCTTCATTCACTAAAGTGACACTGAAGTTTCAGTTTGACTCTGTTGGTAGCACTTTGAGCTCTGAATCAGTTAATGCCTCACTCCAGGTACATCCAGACGGACGGTGCCGTCTTTTCCATAGGCCGTTAAACTTGAACCCAACAAAAGCAACGAGGTGGCTTGGGGACTGTTGGGAGCCTATTTTATTAAAGGGCCCTGTGGGCAGATATTTAATTGAAATAGATTTAAACTTTGTTTTTAATATTGTGTACAAACAAGGGTTACAGCAATGTGTAAGGAGCCTAATGATGTGTTATTTATTGGTGGCTAAAGGAGATGCATGTGCTCACTGACGATGAGTGTCTGTTTTGCTGAAATATTGACTGCAGGACATTGTAGAGGATTATCCGGTTAGTAAGACGGTTTTATTTTAAATGAAGGCCGTGTAGTAAGTGGTTTGTACTGATAGTACTTGCAATTGCAGTTGCCATCTCTAGTTATGGGAAACAATTTAATGTATTAACTGACCCTGTGTTTCTATCACTGATTCTGGAATGTTTTTGAAAGCAATTGGTGTCTTTGCTTCTTTTATATATAAAAAATACTTGCTATTTTTTTTCTTTCTGCCTCAGGTGCTTTTGATTGGGAAATCTATCAATTTCTTGCATCAAGTGTGTCAGGACCGAACTCCGTCAGCAAAGATGATGGCTGTGACAAAATCTGCTGTTTCACCAAAAGATGGTACGGAGCGTTGTACTTCACCTGAATCTGGATTGTTTTAAAAGTTCTTTGCCGCCTCTTAGTGAATTTGAAAGTGATAACATAGAATTTCTTTCCTTTTCTCATTTGTTTACCCTCCTTATACAATTAATTATATTCAAGGGAGGGAGCAGGAGACTGATATTGGACAAGTGGTTTATATGAAGAAAAATACCAGACTCTCTTTCTTTCTGCTGGAACATTCTATGAATCGATGGCCTGTTTTCTGAGCTAGAACATTCTGTCTTGTTAACTGATACGCAAACTATTACAAATAATCTGGTCACTGAACAATCAATAAATGACATGAAGATATCCCTATTACTTGGGTGCAAAACGAAGTCCAGTGATTAGTGTGTAAAAGTGGATCATCCATTTACTGTGTGAAGAGTCCTTTATCAGATGGTGCTTCAACCCAAGTATTATTTTGGCTTTAAGGCGGCTTGTGGCTGGAACCGTTGTGAACTATTATATGCAACTGGCTGATGAACTATTAGATAACAGTAAATTATGACATTTATTATCAGACACACAAATACGCTGATGTGTTTAAGTTTATTTTTGTTTTGTTAATTCCGTTCTAGCTGCTGAGCTGTTCACTGATTTGGAAGGTGCTTTTCAAGAAAAAATTGATGCAGCTTATCACGAGACCAGCAAATACCTGCTGGATGTTCTGAACCAGAATTACCATTTGCTGGAGCACATTAAGGCTGTGCGGCGTTACTTGCTCTTGGGTCAAGGAGACTTTGTTCGACATCTCATGGACTTGCTGAAGTGAGTAACAGGCTCTGTCGTGTTGCAAAATGTATTTGTGTACTTTGTTAGACTTGAGAGAATTGTGACTGAAATTAGGACAGGACAGAGGGTGCTAATTGGGCGAGGTCCTGTGCATCTCTCTCCATCCACTGATAGTGCTAATTCTATCAGCACTTTCAATGGCTTAGAGCAGGAGAGGGGAAAACCGCTGTTCGGCTCGCGGGGGGTTGGGGGGGGGTGGGGAAGGAGAGAGGGGCCGTTTGGCCCACGACTCTCGCCCTCTCCAACAGGCCTTTGTTTGCCTTTGTTCGAGCCTTGCTGTACCTGTATAGGGGGAGTGCTCAGTGCTGGTGGTTGTGGGCTGATTTCCGATGTTTTTTGCCACAACATTGGGGCGAGATCTGAGCAAAATGATGAAACGTCTCAGGAAAAGGCTCAGAAATGTCTCCTGACACCCAAATGTGATTGAGCAAAAGACCTGTGATATTGGTCAGTCCCGATGGGCTGAGTTCAGATGATGAATTCCCAGTGGACTGGAGCTGTTCACGTTCGGTAGAATTTGATATTTGTCGACACTTTGCCTCGATAACCTTGAATCCAACGTGAAGAAAATTAAATGAAATAACACGAGAAAGTTTTAGGAACGTAAGCACATTTATCAAGCAAGCCTATCCCTTTTCCATAAATCAATCCCACCGTTTCACCACATCCCTCAATTCCTTCTCCCTTCAGTCACCCACCCAGTCATCTGTTCAACCCATTTATATTGACTTCAAAGAATTTTACAGTAACTGTTCCACATGTGTGTTACCCTCTAGATGAACGCGTTCCGCCTCACTTCCTTACTACAGTACTTCTCCCCTCATTTTTAACTTGTGTCCGCGGTATTTAAATCCTCCAGCATAGTGAGCCATTTGCTTAATCAGTTTCTTAGTTGCCATCATAATCTTGTAAACTTCAATTAGGCTACCCCAAAGTCTCCTCGTGTCCACAGAAAGTCAGCTGAACTTATTTAACCTTTTCTCATAATCACTAAATTTCATCGCACTTTGTAACTCACACAGATTTCCATGGCACACTTGCACTTGATTGGTAGAAGGGAGAGATGAAGAGTCCAGCTAAAGAGGGAGAGATCACTCCTGTCAGAATTTAATGGACAGAGATGAGCAAGTGTATCAGAGCGACAGAGGGAAAATAGGAATTCTCTCGTAGAGTAAGTTTGGATTATTTTAAATACAGAATGCTCTGATTATAATGGTTTTGGATTGCCCCCAAGTGTGAATTGGATTACTTTAGCATATTTGAGCTGGGTTTCAGCATGAACATAAGCGATACTTACGCTTATGCTGGGTAGCAAAGCAAGTTCACACACTGTCCTTTCACTCAAGGGCCTGGGTGATTAAGTTACCCCAAATTAATATCAACAACAACTTGCATTTATATAGCACCTTTGAAGTAGAAAAACTCCCAAAGTGCTTCACATAAGTGTAATCAGCAGTAAATGGACACTGAGCTAAATAAGGAGATACTAGGAGGGGTGAGCAAAAGCTTGATCAAAGAGGTGGGTTTTAAGGAGGAGGGGTTCACCGAGGAGTTTAAGAAGGGAATTCAAGAGCATGAGGTCTAGCTGGCTGAAGGCACGACAGCCAATGGTGGCACAAAGGAGGAGGGGTGCATAAAAGGTCAGAGTTGGAGGAATGAAACTGTCACACTGGAAAAGGAAGTGGTGTTGTGAGGCTGGGGCTAATGCACATTGCTGGAACAGCCATTACCTTTGATCTAGCCTCACTGTACTTGTATAGGAAGTGCTCAGTGCTGACACTGAGGACCAAGACTGCAAACATATTCCGCATCTCACCTTATCCTTCCATGGTGAAGCACACAGACTACTTTCCAAAATTACACTCTCAACAACAGCTGGCATTTATTGTGACTTTAATGTAGAAAAATATCCAAAGGTGCTTCTCATAGAATCATAGAAATTTACAGCACAGAAGGAGGCCATTCGGCTCATCGTGTCTGTGCCGGCTGACGAGCTATCCAGCCTAATCCCACTTTCCGTCTCTTGGTCGGTAGCCCTGTAGGTTACGGCACTTCAAGTGCATATCCAGTACTTTTTAAATGTGATGATGGTTTCTGCCTCTACCACCCTTTCAGGCAGTGAGTTCCAGACCCCCACCATCCTCTGAGTGAGACAATTTCTCCTCTAAACCTCCTACGAATTACTTTAAATCTATGCCCCCTGGTTATCGACCCCTCTGCTAAGGGAGCTAGGTCCTTCCTAGCCACTCTATCTGGGCCCCATATAATTTTATACACCTCAATTAGGTCTCCCTTCAGCGTCCTCTGTTCCAAAGAAAAGAACCTCAGCCTATACAATCTTTCCTCATAGCTAAAATTCCCCAGCCCAGGCAACATCCTCGTAAATCTCCTCTGCACCCTCTCTAGTGCAATCACATCTTTCCTGTAATGTGGTGACCAGAACTGCACGCAGTATTCTAGCTGCGGCCTAACTAGTGTTTTATACAGTTCAAGCATAACCTCCCTGCTCTTATATTCTATGCCTTGGCTAATAAAGGCAAGTATCCCGTATGCCTTCTTAACCACCTTATCTACCTGTCCTGCTATCTTCAGGGATCTGTGGACATGCACTCCAAGGTCCCTCTGATTCTCTGCACTTCAGTGTCCAACCATTTATTTGTATTCCCTTGCCTTGATAGCCCTCCCCAAATGCATCATGTCACACTTCTCCGGATTGAATTCCAGACTGTTCTGCCCACCTGACCAGTCCATTGCTATCTTCCTGCAGTCTACAGCTTTCTTCTTCATTATCAACCACACAGACAATTTTTGTATCATCTGCAAACTTCTTAATCATACTTCCTACATTCAAGTCCAAATCATTGATATATACCACAAAAAGCAAAGGACCCAATACTGAGCCCTGCGGAACCCCACTGGAAACAGCCTTCCAGTCACAGGCGTGGTGAAAGAGATGCGCAGAACCAAAGGAGGAGGCTGACCAAAGGCCTGGTGAAGGAGACACAGGGGTTTATGGAGGGAATTCTAAGGTGTGGGACCTTGTCAGTTGAAGACACGGTCCCTCATGGTGGGGCGAAGGGATGCATGAGCCCGGAATGAGAGGAGCAGAGATTATGGGAGGGATTGTAGCACTGGAGGAGGTGACAGAGATGGGCCGTGAACGGATGAAAGCACAAGGATGAGAATTTTAAATTGGAGACTTGGTGGATTGGGAGCCAATGCAGGTCAGTGAGGACGGGGGTGATGGGCAAATGAGACTTGGTATGTAATAGTATATGGCAGAAGGGTTTTGAATGAGCTGAAATTTGCAGAGGGAGGAGGATGGCAGGGAGACCATCTGAGTAGTGAAGTCTGGAGATAAAGAAGGCTGGATGAGACAAAGATTGGTAGGGTTTCCGCAATAGATGGGCTGAGGCAGTACAGAAGTGGATAGGAGTAGGCAGCCTTTGTGCTGGAGGACGATATGGGGTTAGAAATTTAACTTGAGGTGGAACGTACTCCAAGATCACAGAGTTTGATTCAGCCTGAGACTGGGGAAGTTGAGAGTCGCTGGCAATGGAAGATGATCACTTCAGTCTATTTAGCTGGACTCATCCAGGACTGGTTATCAGGCAACACATGATCTAATCTGAGTCACGCATATGTAACGTGTTTGCAGTCACTGAGTTCTCGCTTTCTGTAAAGTTAATCAGGTGAGCCACAAGGATAATTGTATGTTTTATGAATTAAAATGATGTGATATTTTTAATGTTGGTTGATATTGTACAACTGTTGTTTTACAGGCCAGAGCTGGCGAGGTCAGCCTCGACGTTGTATCAGCATAATCTGACCGGAATCCTTGAGACAGCTGTCAGAGCAACTAATGCACAGTTTGACAGTCCAGAGATCCTCAAACGTCTGGATGTTAGACTCCTGGAGGTAATTAATAACAGGGGTGTACATAAAGGAATCATGTACAGGGCAGGTGGCGCACAGGGCATGTGATGTAAGCTCTCCTTTCACTGCGGGGGCCAGTGTTCCAGACTGATGGGATGAAGACTTCTTTACTGTAACGATCTTGCATGAAATGAGTTTGCAAAGCCTCTGTTGTGAGTGGGCATGAGGCATGTTTTGGGTGATCTTGTACACTAAGTCACATAGGCTTTGGCCGACAAGTGTCGTGTTGTGATTTTCAGTGTTGCGTGTATTTTAGTTTATCTGTTCTGTGGACTGGAAGCGCCTTTAGTGTGATGCCTTTTTTGGGTCCAATTCATTGATAAGTCAAGGTAGGAATTGCAGCATTGAAGTTCCTAATTAGCTGTAAATGCAGGAACCCTTTTCCACGCAGTGCTTGAATAACTGCGACTGGAGCAGTGCCACTTTCTCCAAACTTACTGTCCTTTTTTCCCTCCTTTCTAGATATCAGCGGGAGATACAGGTTGGGATGTCTTCAGTTTGGATTATCATGTTGATGGCCCAATTGCAACAGTAAGTCCGCTTACAGCGAAGGGATAATTGTAGAAAACCTTGAAATATACCTGGATAATCCAGCACCTGAGCAGTTTATTTTAAAGCTTCTTTCGTAGTGGTTTTTGAGAAGCTTCTTGTTTTGTTGGCATTTAGCCTGTAGTTGAATTCAGTTAATAATTTATAGGAGCTAAAAGGTTCGCAGTTTTAAAAAATTAATACCAGCTCTGCATTGGTGTCTTACAATAATTCACTTTTCTCTCTTAGCTTAAAAATAGCTCCTGTAAATCAACACCGTGAATTATTGTGGCTTTTCTTCATTATACACAAAAGGTCATCTGGAAACTGAAATCCTTTTAAAGTTATTTTATTTTGTAAAAGTCCCAGATGACGACATTTGTAGTTGTAAGTCATTCGTGATAAAAAATATCCCGTCAGCTGGAGAGTATTATCGGTGCAATACCCGGTGAGGGGGAGAGTATTATCGGTGCAATACCCGGTGAGGGGGAGAGTATTATCGGTGAATTACCCGGTGAGGGGGAGAGTATTATCGGTGCAATACCCGGCGAGGGGGAGAGTATTATCGGTGAAATACCCGGTGAGGGGGAGAGTATTATCGGTGAATTACCCGGTGAGCGGGAGAGTATTATCGGTGCAATACCCGATGAGCGGGAGAGTATTATCGGTGCAATACCCGGTGAGGGGGAGAGTATTATCGGTGCAATACCCGGTGAGGGGGAGAGTATTATCGGTGCAATATCCGGTGAGGAGGAGAGTATTATCGGTGCAATACCCGGTGAGGGGGAGAGTATTATCGGTGAATTACCCGGTGAGGGGGAGAGTATTATCGGTGCAATACCCGGTGAGGGGGAGAGTATTATCGGTGAATTACCCGGTGAGCGGGAGAGTATTATCGGTGAATTACCCGGTGAGGGGAGAGTATTATTGGTGAATTACCCGGTGAGCGGGAGAGTATTATCGGTGAATTACCCGGTGAGCGGGAGAGTATTATCGGTGAATTACCCGGTGAGGGGGAGAGTATTATCGGTGCAATACCCGATGAGCGGGAGAGTATTATCGGTGCAATACCCGGTGAGGGGGAGAGTATTATCGGTGAATTACCCGGTGAGGGGGAGAGTATTATCGGTGAATTACCCGGTGAGGGGGAGAGTATTATCGGTGAATTACCCGGTGAGCGGGAGAGTATTATCGGTGAATTACCCGGTGAGCGGGAGAGTATTATCGGTGAATTACCCGGTGAGGGAGAGAGTATTATCGGTGAATTACCCGGTGAGCGGGAGAGTATTATCGGTGCAATACCCGGTGAGGGGGAGAGTATTAACGGTGAATTACCCGGTGAGGGGGAGAGTATTATCGGTGAATTACCCGGTGAGGGGGAGAGTATTATCGGTGCAATACCCGGTGTGGGGGAGAGTATTATCGGTGAATTACCTGGTGAGGGGGAGAGTATTATCGGTGAATTACCCGGTGAGGGGGAGAGTATTATCGGTGCAATACCCGGTGAGGGGGAGAGTATTATCAGTGAATTACCCGGTGAGCGGGAGAGTATTATCGGTGAATTACCCGGTGAGGGGGAGAGTATTATCGGTGAATTACCCGGTGAGGGGGAGAGTATTATCGGTGAATTACCCGGTGAGGGGGAGAGTATTATCGGTGCAATACCCGGTGAGGGGGAGAGTATTATCGGTGAATTACCCGGTTAGCGGGAGAGTATTATCGGTGAATTGCCCGGTGAGGGGGAGAGTATTATCGGTGAATTACCCGGTGAGGGGGAGAGTATTATCGGTGAATTACCCGGTGAGCGGGAGAGTATTATCGGTGAATTACCCGGTGAGCGGGAGAGTATTATCGGTGAATTACCCGGTGAGCGGGAGAGTATTATCGGTGCAATACCCGGTGAGGGGGAGAGTATTATCGGTGCAATACCCGGTGAGGGGGAGAGTATTATCGGTGCAATACCCGGTGAGGGGGAGAGTATTATCGGTGCAATACCCGGTGAGGGGGAGAGTATTATCGCTAAAAAAAAACCTTGGGTATTTAAAAAAAGAAAAAATTGTATTTTTATTTTCTTTGAACAGTTTTGCTCATTAGATATAAAAAATACTGGCGATGGGGGAGAAACATCTGTTTGACAGACAGTCCAGGATCAGCTAATCAGGCAACAAAGAGTCTGATCGCTTTCCAATTGGTGTGTAAAGTCAGTGACCGTGAGGCCGACCAATGGGGGGCAGTGTGGGGTGAGGCTGACCAATGGGGGGCAGTGTGCGGTGAGGCTGACCAATGGGGGGCAGTGTGCGGTGAGGCTGACCAATGGGGGGCAGTGTGGGGTGAGGCTGACCAATGGGGGGGGCAGTGTGGGGTGAGGCTGACCAATGGTGGGGGCAGTGTGGGGTGAGGCTGACCAATGGGGGGCAGTGTGGGGTGAGGCTGACCAATGGGGGGGGGCAGTGTGGGGTGAGGCTGACCAATGGTGGGGGCAGTGTGGGGTGAGGCTGACCAATGGGGGGGCAGTGTGGGGTGAGGCTGACCAATGGGGGGGGGCAGTGTAGGGTGAGGCTGACCAATGGGGGGGGCAGTGTGGGGTGAGGCTGACCAATGGGGGGGGGCAGTGTGGGGTGAGGCTGACCAATGTGGGGGGGCAGTGTGGGGTGAGGCTGACCAATGGGGGGGCAGTGTGGGGTGAGGCTGACCAATGGGGGGGGCAGTGTGGGGTGAGGCTGACCAATGGTGGGGGCAGTGTGGGGTGAGGCTGACCAATGGTGGGGGCAGTGTGGGGTGAGGCTGACCAATGGGGGGGGCAGTGTGGGGTGAGGCTGACCAATGGGGGGGGGGCAGTGTGGGGTGAGGCTGACCAATGTGGGGGGGCAGTGTGGGGTGAGGCTGACCAATGGGGGGGCAGTGTGGGGTGAGGCTGACCAATGGGGGGGGGGGGGGGGGGGGGGGGGGGGTGATCGTGGGGTGAGGCTGACCAATGTGGGGGGGGGGGGGGCGTGGGGTGAGGCTGACCAATGTGGGGGGGGGGGGGGCGTGGGGTGACGCTGACCAATGGGGGGCAGTTTGGGGTGAGGCTCACCAATGGGGGGCGGGGGGGTCCGTGGGGTGAGGATGACCAGTGTGGCGGTGGAGAGAGATTGGAGCAGGGTGTTTGGAGGAGAGAGGTCATGTGATGAAACCTCCTGGAATACATCCAATCAGAGTTGGCCACCCGAGAGCAAGGCCGAGAACATTAAAAGAAGATTGACTCAGTATTCTCTCCTCGCTATGTCGTCCACCCCGCCCTCAGTCATTGTTCTGTTCTTTAAATCCAATTTCATTTCTCTCTCTCTGATGTCCGCCTGCACTGAGATTTTGGTTTATCACCATTCAGTTATGTGGCGGGTGGTGGGGGTTGGGGGGCAGGCGGGTGGGGGACGGGAAGGGGGTGGTCAGGGAGGT